>CABHPR010145086.1:19934-30399 GCA_902168415.1 Peromyscus melanophrys
GTGTGTGTGTGTGTGTGTGTGTGTGTGTGTGTGTGTGTGTGTGTGTGCATGCACGTTTTGGGACATATACTTAACCATGTGTGGAGGCCAGAGGTTGGTCTCAGATTTTCCTTCTTTTGCCCTCTACCTTAGTTTTTGAGCAACGACTGCTCATGAAACCTGGAGCTTTCCATATTGCTTAGGCTAGCTGGCCAAGCAGCCCCTGAGATCTGTCTATACCCACCCACAGTACTGGGGTTGCAGGCACACACACCGCTATGCCCAACATTTTTACATGGCTGCTTGGGATCTGAACTTAGAACCTTGTGCATGTGCAGCCAGCACTTTATCAATAAATCAAGCTCTCCAGTCCCTTAGAACCTCTTTTTCATCATCTTTGGTTGCCTCTTCAAGTGTGTTAACTAGAAACACACTGTTAGGTAGAATCTTTTGTGTCAACAGTATAAGTCACAAGAACAAAGCTCTCACCATAAACACACTGTGCATATCATTTTCCTAAATAACACTGAAAAACAAAGATATTCACCAGAGATGGGCTTCACCCTTCCAAGAGAAGTAAAAACCAGGGCAGGAGAAGCATCTGGTCAAGGCGTACCACTTCCATGCTGTGTGTCATAGGTTAGTTGCTGACTCTTTCTGAGCCTTGATGTTCTCAATACAATAGGGTCACCTCTCCAATGTTAAGAAGAAGGCTAAATTAGTATGTATGTAGCACTTGCAATAATGCTTGATAGGCATTAAATGTTCTAAACATATTAGCTGCCTGTGCACTCTGCATAGCTGAGTGACCTTGGACAAGTCACTTTATATCCCTGGCAACTCATTAGAAAATTAAGAGACAGAAGAAGAAGAAGAAGAAGAAGAAGAAGAAGAAGAAGAAGAAGAAGAAGAAGAAGAAGAAGAAGAAGAAGAAGAAGATCCCTAAGTTCTTCCATGGCTGAAGAGGTCTGGCTATGAAGTTACATGTTCTATTTCACACTGAATTCACAAACCTTTTCCAAAAATGCAAGGCCAGAAAGAGACTGATTGTGTGGCTTGAATAAAGCATCTTCTAGAGTCTGATATCTGTATTCCAGACTTTGCGCAGAAAAACAAGGGTACCCCAAGTAACCATGTGATGAGAAACAAGAAAGAAGAGGAAACAAATGCCCTTCTGTGAAAGAGCAAGAGGGGATCACGTCCTCACGACTAAGGCTCTTCATTCATTTTAGTAACTGAGCAAATACTGCCCAGGCACATGGGAAGGAAGAGGTCATTGTCACCAACCCAAAGATACTATTTTTTTTTCTTTCAATTGAAAATGTCAGGAGTTCATTTGAAATTCCAAGATGAATCCCCCAGTGCAGCATCTATCTGAGACTGCTTGGTTTCAGCGTCTGTGAGATCATGACATTCTGCTTTGATGAGGCCTCTGGAAATACAGCATGCTTCTATGTACCCCAGCTGAGAGGGTGCTAAATCGAAAATGGAGATTTCAACAAAGTACAGTTTCTGCTGTTACTACTGAAAGCATAAGAAACACATAGAAGTTTGGGTGATATTAACACAAACCTGACTTCTATCAGCAGGGAAAGGCCACAGGTTATTTCAGCAACATGCAGATATACAAACGATGTGTTTACTTCACTACCCCGTAATGTTTCAATTATTTCCAAATTTGTTTTGGAATATAGGGAAGACTTGAGTCCCTGGTTTTTGCAACAACTAATTTAACCTCTTCAAGACTTCATTTCAAAGTATAATGCTCATGAAAGCTATTCATCATATCTTTGTTCAGGGAAAGAAAATCTGAGAGGAGAGAGGGAGTACAAAGAAGTTAAAGAGAAACAACATTTCACAACCCTGCTTTCTATTGCTCCATTTGCGCTTGTTGCAGAACTCTCCAGCCATTCGGTGCCACACACGGTGTACATTCTCAGGAAATAAATGAGCATGTCATAAGCTAGCAAAATATGGAAATGGCTATAAGACAAATACAATCATGCATCCCACCATTTAGCTAAGGTATCCTGAGTATATGTTTGAGAAAATAATGAGTTAAAGAAGAACCCGTCCCTAAGTGATGGCATCTGCAATTGATGTGTGTGATATAAATAAGTACATATAAGCTTACTGATATCAGCTCTACTTCCAGGGATGGCCTGCTAAAATGCTAGCAAAGTTCAAAGTCCAAAGCAGTTACAAGTTAGGTTACGATTTTGATCCCGAATCTACCATGAAGATCACGGGTTGAAGACTTTGGTCCCTGGTGCTAAAGTGTGCAGATCTGGGGCCTTTAGGAAGTGACTGGATCATGAGGGCTCCAAGCTCACGGGAAGATTAATCCATTGATAAAGCCATAACTTAATATCTTTTTGGAGTATCTTTGCTATAAATGCAAGCACTCTTTTATCTTTCTTTGCTGCCTAGCCAGTGTGAGGTAAATTGCTTTGTCCCTTCACGCACTCCCGTTTTGATGCACTGCCTCCCCACTATCCCCCAGGCCCAGAAGCCAAGTGACTGTGGCCTGAAACCATGAATCAAACTCAAACTAAATCCTTCCTCCCTTTATGCTATTCATCCCAGGTATGTTGTCACAGTGACAGAAAATTAAAACAAGTCTTATTATTTCAAAGAAGCTGCCAAAAGTCTCTTTGCTATCTGTATGTTAATTAATAGCTGACTTAATTAGCAAAGAGGATAGAAAAAAGGGTTTTCTCTATTGATGAAAAGACTGGCTTTTAATTATCATGATGAATTGCTTTAAAAATGTACCTTTATCGGTGAAAGGAAAAATTTTCAAGTGATATGAATGGACTTATATTCCCATACCTGAACAAGCAAGGATTAAGACTCTGGTGTGGTCAATACCCTATTATCTTGATGAATCCAGAAGAACTCAACTATGGTTCGTTTGGACTATGTCAGGCCAATCACAAAAATCCCATCTTGGCTGTGCTTACCCTTCAGATGACATTTCATCAATCAAAACATTTCTGAGGACCAAGAGCTGTGGCTTCATTGAACTAACAAGTTATTTGGACACTTCGCCTGCTGTAATGGAAAGCTATTAAACAACTGAAAGCTCAGCAGAATTTGGCCCATTATTCGAATTCAAATTCATTAGAACTTCATCACCATTACTTCACTGAGTGTCTTGATAGCTTATTTATCAAAAATAGTCTAAATATTCGGCAAAACAAAACTGACTTAAGCCAACTTGCAATATTCTGACTTGGAAATACTCAAATCTAATGATAGAAATATGAATAATAGTACATTATCACTCAGCACAAAATTATTTGAATGTCATAATTCATATCCAACTTGTAGAGTTCAAGAGATACAAGCTGGGAGGTTGCTGCTTGGACTGAAGCTCTTTGGAATGGGAAGAAGCATCAGAGAGATGAGACACAGGGGACATAAAGCTGAATTTATACAAAACTTATAAATGTATTAAATGTCACATCACTTATAAATGTACACACGCACACACACACACGCACACACACATACACACACATCCATTCATTCACACATGTCCTCTCAGTGAGAAATATGTATTGCAAAAATCTGTCTTTAAATTTTTAAATGTACCTGTTTTGAATAAAAATTTAAAATTTTGTTTTTATTCCTTCAAAAATGGTAATTTTGCTGACAATGATTCTCAAACTACATCTGTCATAATAAGACTAAAAAAGTAACCAGCCTGCTAAGTTAAAACTGACATTCTCAGAAACAGTTGAAATAGTACTGATGAAATTCTGTTTCCCATACTTTAAAATCTCTTCCATCCAAATAATATTCCATGAGTTTTCGAAGTCTGTAAAAGCGGTCCTCCTAACTACAGGTAAGGGACATTGTTCTAACCTCAGAGCCTACCCTGTCATGTGAGTGAGTGATAATGTAGATCTGAGAAAATCAAGTCTTTCTGGCTATTTTGATGATTTCAGATATGAAGAGAATTTATATATTTGAACATAAGTTTTAAATTCCCCTTTCCAATGTTTAGCCTTCTCAATTTCTGTTAACTGAGACTCTACACTAATGGGCATATAGGAAATAACACATTGACATTAACTCAATATGCTTTAACTCTTCTCTGCTGCTGAGAATGCAATCATTTATACTAGGAATCAAATTAGTGGCCAACTCTATGTAGCTACCAGAGCACTGGACTTGAAGTAATAGGTTCAGATCTTCAATGTGCTATTTACCAACTGAAGCGAATTGCTAAAGCTCTCTCTAGAGGTGCCACTGCATACACTATCTGAAAGAATTAATGTGAAGGGTAAATGGCTTACCTCATTCATTCAAAAGTGATTAAGTTTGCGTGATGTAATTTTACCCATGCTATCAATAAGAATATCTGGCATTTATTGCAGAAAAGCAGCCACCACCAACTGAACACTTAGCACAGACATGCCGTTAATTCATGTAAGAGATCATGTTAGGTATTCTTATGTCTGTTTTATAGACAAGAGAACTGAGGCTTAGAGTTGTAGTCTTTACTTATCTGGTATGAATTGTTGAAGAGTAGAAATTATTCCTTATTCTTTTTAGAAGCTGGGTCAACAGTGCTATACCTAGCATGTGGTAGATGCCTTGTTATCATTTTAAAACTACAGATTTCTGCTTCGTGGGGTAAAAAACTAAGACTCCATGTGGTATGGTATATATTTAAGTAAGGCATTGCTATACTCCCCCAAAACTATATCTATTTAAAATTACAGAAATGAACAAGATGATTCTTAATAATGATCTTGAAAATACTTAAAGTTATTGAAATATTTTAGAAGCCAGCATTTCACACTAGAGTAATAGTCTGTAATAGTTAGACATTTTTGTACTGCTAGCTCTTTACCTATGCCATTCTATGTATAGGAAAACCAGTAAAAAGAATGTAAAAGTCATAGTCATTTTCTGTATCACAATATACGTGCAAAAGTCTGTCAAAATAGAGCTACTAATAATGCCAATCCTGGCCAAGGACTGGGTAGCTACACAGTCTGTGTGACCGGTTCATTCATTGTATTTTCATTATATTTACAAAACGACATTGGCTCCAAAATACTTTTTTTTTCTCATCCACTTGTTACTCATAAAAACTTTGAAAGGTAGGGAGGAGTAAGTCCACATATTTCAGTTATGGTAACTGTCTCAAAAAAAAAGTCACCAGGATGACTTGTAGGTGACAGGTGGTGGGGGGCGAGAAGGAGGAGAGAGAGAGAGAGAGAGAGAGAGAGAGAGAGAACGGAGAGAGAGAGGAAGGAGGAGAAAGCTGCCTGGGCTAATGCTGCCTGCCACCTGTTTCCTGATGAGCATGAAAAGGAGTGGGGATGAATGGGAAAAGAGAGACAAAGAGAATTGTTTTAAATAGAAAGGAAGGAAGTAAAGGGGAAAGGGGGGTGTGAATGAGTGGATAGGAGTGGTAATTTCTAAAGAAAACCAAAAGGCATTAGGAGGGTTTCAGACAGACTCACAGACCCTCCTCCCGCAAGAGTAGTTCATTTAGGGAATCCTGAAACAAATATTTTAAACTTTGTTGTGTATGTATATGCACACATCCAATTTCAGTCACTCACGGCATTGCACAATCTAGCGCCAAGTCTCCTCTATTTTAAGAAACATGCCTTAGAGAAGGAATCTCACCTCTCCAGCACCACAGACTGCAAATCTAGGAGACTGTGGCTCTCCACAAATGTGGGTGCCTCCAGCCCCTGCTCAGTGTGTGGGGCTGAGATAATGGCCATGCTTCAAATCAGAACAACAGAACTCTGAATCACTTCTGCCGCCACCCACCTCTCTGCAACACTTCCAGGCTGAACAGGAAACAAAACAATTTCCTACATCACACATGGAGACCATTCTCTGCCATGGGATACACAGATTACCATCAAACCAGGAAAACTGAAATCCAGGGCAAAGGGTTTGAGAAAGTGTTGACTCTCTGGGATTGAATCACTGTGACTAAAAATCTTCAAAGACTGGTTATCATGTCAGAGGAATGGTATTTAACAGAAGAGGTAAATGCACAGGCTTTGGAGAATGGCACTGTCACTGTGAGACTCTGGATTTGTCATCTAAACTCCCTATGTCTCAGTCACCTTCATAATTGTATTGTGGAACTGAACTGCATTAATGGATTTAAATAACTAAATTCTGGCACAATGACCTCTCGCTGAACTTCCATATGCCATTGATAAAATGGCTGTCAGGATGGGACATGTGTCTGTGGAGATCACTCTCACAGGGGCACTGAATGAAGCAATCCACGCAGGACTGAGAGAGCCACTACTCTAACACATTTGCATATTAACTAATTTTACATTCACAATAACCCCACAAGGCCAATTTTCACCACACCTCCATTTTTTCATTGAAGAAACCTGGACAGAGAGACACTACCTCTGGAAGTTCCTACCAATGGAAAATATCAAAATAGACTTCAACTCCAGCAGGAGAATCCCGAATCTGAACCTCTGCATGTATTTAACTCTCCAGGAGTTTGATGTGGTTTTGTATTATTTTGATTCCATGGGGTGATTGTTGATTTGGTTTCCTTTTAGTTTAGGTAGGATCTCACCAGGCATCCTGGGCTGACCTGCCACTCACTATGTAGACCAGGCTGGCCTAGAACTCAGAGAGATCTGTCTGCTTTTTTAGGGAACTGAAGGCATAAGCCACCCTGCCAAGCCAGAAATTATTCTTTTTTTTTTTAATGTCTGGTTTACGAAATAAGGTACTTTGGTCAACGCAGCTGTCTAATTATTGAGAGGCCAGACTAAGAGTCCAGACTTATCTAACACCCTTATCTGTGCTGTGCCCTGCAGTACAACACAGAAGTGGTTTTCCAAGGCAAGGCTTTATGAAAGGAAACCCCTGGGTAGGAAATGATTGTCAACATCTGTTTCTACCACCCTTCGAATGAAGCTGTAGGCACGTCTCTCAAATCCAAGTCTCAGGGGCTTGTGGTACCTTCCTGGAAATGCAGACCTAAAACATCACCAATGCATATCTCAACCTTCAAATTAGCTCTGTACGGTGTGGTGAGCCACACTGGTTAATGCCTGGTTTTGTTGATTGTTTATTTAAATCTTGATTCTGACTCCATGAAGATGGATAGTCAATTGTCTCTGTCACATCACCTGTGTTGCTCAGAAATCTAAAGAAGGATAGATCTTGGTGTCCACCAAATCCAAATTTGGGCAACAAAGGCCGTTCCCATCACCAATTCTTTTAATCAGTGAAAACCAAGGTCACCAATTAAGTTTATATCCATATGTAGTTTACAATCTGCTTTGATAAGTGCTTTACAGATCAATCTATACAGCTCCATATTCAAAGAGATTATAAACCGTGTCATCTTTGTGAAAAAGCCAAAGTTGTGTTGTTTTTCTTGAAAACAGTATTGAAATAATACTACATAGCCCTAACCATGGAGTTTAAAATTATCTTTGATGCCTACCTATTTTGTTAATAGAAAAACCTTAGATTTCCTTCTATCTGTCCCCAAGTGTTCTGAAATACCACCCACTGGACTATGTCCCTAATCCAGTGCTGAGATATAAGGGGAAACTCAGAAATGTGACTCCAGCCTTTGTCTCCAACCATGTACCCCATTTCCCCCTGAAATGTCACTCTCATAAATAAGGCAGGCCAATAGTTGTTTGAAAAGAATATTCTACATTTTTCTGAGCTCATGGTTTTGCTCACAAAGCTTCTCCTGTGAAGTCCTAACTCCTCTCCTAATTTTAAGCCCTCCTTCAAGACACATCCCAAGCACTAGGAATGCAGCTCACCAGTATAGCACTTTCTAAGTATTCACACAAGGCTCTTGGTATTGACACTGCCAAAGATTAGCAATTAATTAATTAATTGATAATTAAAGATGAAGTATTTCTCAAATGCAACCGTTTTAATGAAGTTTTCCAAAAGAAAGTGATCTTGTCCTTCCATGTATCAGTAGAGGTCTTTATATATATACATACATATATACACACATATATGAATAAATACATTTCTCTATATATGAATATATTTCTCTTCTTTCTTATAGTGCTAGATACTAAACTAAAGGCCTTAAACATACTAAGCTAACAAAATCAACAACTACACTATATCCCTAGCTGTTTGTTTTGCTCTTTTTTGTTTGAACCCTAGTCTATCAGTTTTCTAAGTTTGTACTTTTTCTGTTATAGTATATAAATCTAATCTGATCACAAATGATTATTCTAATTAAGTGCTTCAAATGTTTCCCTTGTGTCAGATTTAATATATTTAATATATTTTGACTGTTAAGGTGCTGTGTGATGGTCTGTTGCTTATTGGTCAATGAATAAAACACTGATTGGCCAGTGGTCAGGCAGGAAGAAGTATAGGAGGGACAAGGAGGAGAGAATTCTGGGAAGTGGAAGGCTGAGGAGACACTGCCAGCCGCCACCATGACAAACAGCATGTGAAGATGCCGGTAAGCCACAAGCCATGTGGCAAGGTATAGATTTATAGAAATGGATTAATTTAAGATATAAGAACAGTTAGCAAGAAGCCTGCCAAGGCCATACAGTTTGTAAGCAATATAAGTCTCTGTGTTTACTTGGTTGGGTCTGAGCGGCTGTGGGACTGGCGGGTGACAGAGATTTGTCCTGACTGTGGGCCCGGCAGGAAAACTCTAGCTACAGTTAAGGTTCATATTTTTTTGTTGTCTTAGCTTTTTCTATGTGTTCTTAACCTGGAGGGTGATTTTGAAAAATTAGTCTCCTCAATATTTCAATCTGTGGGGTTTTTTTTCTATTAGTCCAAAAATTTAAAAGCCTGTGCCTTTTGTATTGCATTACATTTATTTATTTACGCATTTATTTATGGGCAGCAAGACAGGCTATTTCTATATATAGTAGGTAGCCTAAGACTTGTGATCTTCCTTAATGTTGAGATTGCAGGCACATGACTTTACCTAGCTTAGTTTTAGAATTGGAAACTTCACTTGATGTGAAACCTTGAAAGTTTTATTTAAGCTACGCTGGCTGATCATATGGTAACACAATTACTATTCCTCAGAGGAGAAAGGGAAGCAGGGTCCAACCACCCAAAACTCAATATTCAACTCACATTGAGTTTTAAATCTATTCATTCATATCTGAGAACTGGAGATCAACACAAGAAAGCCAAGTTGGAACCTCCCTTTCATAAATCTATGTGTCTCTCCATGCAATCTCCAGCAGCCAGCTCCCAGCTTTCAGATATTTTCTTTGGAAGCAGGAGCATGGCACTTGGTACTAGTTCTCTGGGTATATGACACCAGATCTCCCTTTTGTTGTCATTTTTCAGATATTTCTAGTCTAGTATCTGAACCCCAGTTTCCTCTAATCTGAGGAGAAGTAAGATCTCTTGGGTGGCTGTTCTTTAAATGCACATGCCTGCAACAGTTAAGTACCACTTAGTGATGATTAGCTCCTTTATCCCCCTTAGGTACTCCCTAGGTTTCCCCTAAGTGAAGAGTCACCAAATTTTTGGACCAATGTATTTTCAACTCTAAACTGGCACTTGCCACCAGGGATGGATGGTTCAAGACTGACAAATGCTATCTCCTTGAAGAAATTGAATGGCAATTACCAAGATAGGCATTATTGATTATGAATGTAAATGAATCAGTGACCCAAAAGCAATTGGCGTTTTCCATTTTAAAAACATTTTGAAAAACCCCTGTGCTATTTAGTCTCCTAGAAAGCATGTGCCTGAAAACCTAGAATCTGCAAAGTCAAAAAGTCCCCAGAAACTAGGACAGCTTTTGTTCTGGCAACTTTTCAAACTGGAAGAGAGAGAACTGGAGCTTGAAACTGGATTGAGGGTTTCTGACACATTTTAGCAAATCCAGTGTCAAAAGCAAAAACAAACTAAAGACTTTTGGAGCCCAGGAAGTCTTAACACATGCCCAACAGTGTGCAAGAGCTGAGGTTGAAGTCAGCTGTGAAGTGGAGTGATAAACAGAGTTATTTTGAAGCTATCAAGAACTTGCTTGGTTTTGTTTGTATTGTTCCAGTTTTGTGATAAGAACATTCCGTTTTGAAAATTCTTAAATCACTTCCCTGAAGACCAAAGAAAAGATACAATTTTTAAAAATGGACTCAGCACATACGCTTATTCACAATTGCAATTCATACGTTCAGCTATGGGAAATAAAAGCTCACATCCCCTTGCCTTTTTGTTCTCTAACTTCTTATTCGTGATGTGGGGAGAGGGACAGAGGGAGAGAAGAAAGGAGAGGGAGCATCATGGGAAGGGAACCTCATATATTTCGTCAATGTAAAGGAACCATAGTGCGGTTGGTCTCTAAAGAAATATTACTCATCTCCTACAAAGAACTTTGTATTGGGTTCATATATGCAAATTGTGGTGTAATTATTAGCTCAAGAGTTACATGTCATGTGTGTATGTGCATGTGAGAAAGAGAGAATATGTGTCTGTGTATCTGTGTCCTCTCTCCCCC
>CABHPR010145087.1:0-22514 GCA_902168415.1 Peromyscus melanophrys
AAAAAAAAAAAAGAGAGAGAAAAAAGACATTACAAAACAGCAAAGCACAATTCTTCTCTTGTTGAAAAGAAAATGAGAATATGTATTATGTATCTGCTGACTATATGTCAAAACTCAAGCAGGGAAAACCTATCAGATCCTTAAAAATTATTTTTTATGGGATAAAGTTATATAAAACATCCACTGTTGGTAATTTGCTTGTTAATCTTTTATTTAATGTGGAAGGAAAGGCAGCAGTCTGAACGTACAGGTTCTGAGATGGTGTCTAACTGAATATTGCTATTGAAAATAAAGAATTTCAGGAACAGAAGCTTCCTCAAGTCCAAGGCATCTTGTGAAATCGAGAAGTCACTCAGGTCCTTACTGAACTATTTATGAGCTACACAACAGTGTTTGCCTCTGCTTGTGAGATGGGTACAGACAACAGAAGAAGACCAGCACTGACTGTGAGGTGGATAAACTGGGCTACTGCACACAGGAGCACATGACCCCACTCTGCACCTCGACTTGAAAATCCATTAAAGCTCCAACAGTGTAGCACCAGATGAAGCTACACAAAAATGCTAACAGCTGCACACAACAGAACTAGCACACTTGATTATTCTGAAAAGCCTTATCAATAACCACACTACTCCTGTTAGGATTTTATGGGATGCTATAATATTTATTCATTAGAATTCATTTGCTAACATGAAAATTTACTTTTTTCTGTATGAAAATGTCAACTTTGGTAGAAAAGCTACCGGTGAAGTTATTGTTCTTACTAGGCACCAAAGGAGTAAGGTAATCTTTGTCACCACCAATTAAAAACTTTTACGAAATAGGACTGTTATAAAACAATTAAACCTTGCAAATGCACCAGTCTCCAGGAGGAAAGTCCTGGAGGAAATTCTGCTTATTAAAATTGCAATTTTAGTTTCCATTAAAGGAGAATAAGACAACAGAAGATAGGCTGGCAAGACAAATTATTTCTTAATGTCAGCTGAGCTCATTTCAAATGAGATAACGCATCTCCACCAGGTTGGGATCAGCACAATTTTGTCTCCTCAACTCATTTATCTAATTCAGTCATCTTGATTATAGCCTCATGGACTTCATTTTCAGCGAAAGAATTCTGCAACAAACAGCCTACACAACACGCTGATTACTGAACAGTTAATTCTAATTAACTTGGGCATGGCAAGAGAATTTTGATCAAGTCCTAGAATACAAATATAGTCTATTCGTACTGGACGAACTTACATAAAAACCCAGAGTATGGTCTCCAGACAAAACAGTAGAGTCAAAGAGATCTAATTTAAAGAAACAAATGAGAAAATTAAAATCACAAATAATTTATTCTTTTGTTACAGTTGATACAGTTTTAAATAGCAACAAAGTACACAGTGGTAGGGAGAACTTGGCACAGAACCTATAAGCATTTCAATCACAGTAAGGCTTCCCATGCCTCATCTGTTCAGACTTGATGCCTATTTTCTGTGGACCAAGTTATTCTGACCTTAAAACACACACTCTCGCTTACACAGACACGCGAACCCCTCCTTTGATTACAGTATGTTGAGAACAGTGTGCTTTGCTTCTTGAATTTACAGCACCCTTCTGTTCTGTTTCCAGCTAGAAGTGGCAAAAACTAAGTCAATTACAAAGAGAGTGTCATGTTCCCTGGATACAGACAACTGTGAGGACACAGCAACTTACCTTTGGGCTAGATGTTTTCAAAGTATGCTTAAACAGATGTGTTTAGAAATCTCTCAGTGCATGCTTTCCTGACCAGTGCAATATCCCAAATTTAGCTAAAATAACCAGTCTCAAATAATGATTATGTATGTCATGCTTAAAAACAAGGAACCATAAAATACAACCTCAAGGCTTTCCATACAGATGAGAAAAGCCCCATCAAAAGCATTTTCCTGTTATAGTAACTAAGATGAAGAGAGGAACATGAAGGAGCCCCTTTACTTATATCCAATTAAGAAAGTTAAAATACAAGTGTGTAAAGTCTCCTGGACTTCTCTCACTCTGTTCCATGAACCAATTATACTAACGTTAAAAAAATAATACGATCAGATCACCACTGAGTCCTCTTTGGTGTGGTTAGAATGTGTTGACGGTACTCACTAAGCTCCCTGATTGCTCAAACAAGGTAAAAACCAGTGCCTTTTCCTCTGCAGTTATTGCTGTTTTGAGAGGCTTCACACTTCATTTACACGAACCTGCACATTCACAGATGCAACATAATTATTACCTGCATTTGAAAACAGTATTAGAAATCATCTTTACAAAAAGGCTTTAATGCACAAAACTGGAAGGCTTTTAAAAAACAGTCTTTGTACTCAGAAACTGTATCACAGTGCCCTTGCTAAACTGGTAGATAAGAGAGATGTGACTTCCCCTAAGAACTAACAGTACATGCGGTGTGCTTCTGTCCTCCCCGACCTGTGTCTTCACCAAGCATCTACCACACTCCACACTGACAGGGTTCTGATTCTGCCCAGTGCGTAGTGTGCCGCCTTGCATATTCATCACATGAAATAAACATAATATACAAAATATTGCTGCTGTAAAAAGTGTACATTTCCCCGTTCCCCTTACAAAATAATCTGTGGAAAAGTATGAAACCCCCTCAACCTTCGTAAACATACAAGCTGCTGACACCTCTCAGTCTGTGACAGTCCATTTGGAACACAGTTCCGAAATCGCTGCAAATGACTTCCTGTCAATACATTTTCTGTCCAATGTTGCCATCTAGAGTAGAACTGTGAAATCAGGTGTATTTGGTAGCTACTGAGCCTTTAGAAACTAACCCACAAAGACTGCTCATAAAGCAGCCACTTATCCAAACATTCCCCAAAACCCAGGCGGAACGGAAGGAGTCTTCACAGGGAGGTGTCCACAGTGCAGAAGTTGTGACAATATGGCTGCTAATAGATACTGGCTATTGGAATGTAAGGACATTTTCACTGCTGGTAATTTCCATATTGTCCCTAAAAGATAAATTTAAAAACAGAATTAGTTAAGAGCTTGACCTAAGTTAGTTTAAGACAGAAAATTACAAATGTAATTTGTAATGTCATCATATCAGGAAAGCAACTATACATCCAATAAGTTTAAACATTTATGTATTAGGTATTATCACTCTAATTTTTCTGGTATTATATTCAATTGCAAATACACCTTACAGCCTAAATTACAGAAAGGATTAGTACTTCAAAGCTGGACCTGGTAGCACACACCTGTAACCCTAGGATTTGGGGGAGGGGATGGGGGGCAGAGTAAGCAGGTAGATCTAATGGCCAGTGTAGTCAAAATAAAGAGTTCTAGGTTCTATGAGAAACACATGCACAGACCCCCACAGACTTGCATGCACACACACACACACACACACACACACACACACACACACACATATAACTAAACTTAAACATTTTTAAAAGGGTAACTGTTGGTCTCCTGTAGTTAACTGTCCCATGTTACAGAACCTAAACCCAACACTGAACTCAAGTTCTAACTCTGCTGCTACCTTTATCCTTGCCTAAAATTACTGAGACTTAGTTTCCTTCACCAATACAGAACATGAGAGGGTTTTCATAATGAGCAGGTGCCATGGTTTATGTCTGCTGTCCAAGCCACTATGGAGGCCAAAGAGGGCTGCTTCAGCCTAGAAGTCTGAGACCAAGACTTTGGTGAAACCTCGTCTCAAAATCAGTGAGTTAACTTATTAATTAACTGTAACGCACCTAGTCAACACTGATGGGAAACATCCCCTGTGCAGGTGTGATGTGAGAAGCTAATGAAGAGTATACTGCACACAGTTGCCAGAAAGGAGCCTGGTGAGAAGGCTCAGCTGACTTGCCATGAGGCTTGAAGACTGAGTTCAGCATCTAGAGTTGGGAAAAGAAAGTAACTCCCACAAGGGTCTGATTGCTACAGGTATGCCACGGTGCCAGTGTGCATGTGAGCGTGTACACACCAGCAAACGTGTAACAAGGTTTTTGTTTACACTTATCTTTAGGGAGTTCCTTTTCTATCTAGGAAAAGACCTTATTCATTTATTTCTGCTACATTCACTAACAGTTTCCAAAGGGCTCACCTAATTTGTTTTTCATATCTGAGACTGCTGTCCTGTGTTGCCTGTGCAGTGGTCCTGAATGCAACTACTTCTTGTGTTTTGTGTGACTGGTGTGTACAGGCCTGGTGTGTACAGGCCTGGTGTGAACAGACCAGGAGGCAAACCCATCTCCAATGGAAAATCGCTCGCCTTGTTCCAACAGTGTTCCCAGTGCCCTTTACTGCCCTCAGGGTGAGCTCTGGAAAGGCGTCACTTGGTCTGTTTTATCACACTGAGTTGCCATCACCTACAAGGCAATGACACCTAGTAACTATCTAGAATTCCAGGCCGCAGGTGCAGAAGGAGGGCAACAGTCCACCTCTACCATGTGACTTCCACCCCTACCATGTGACTTTCACCCCTACCATGTGACTTCCACCCCTACCAAGTGACTTCCACCCCTACCATGTGACTTCCACCCCTAGATATTTAGATGAAAAAAATAATAAATGTCTGTGTCCACAGACTTATACCTGGCTGTTCAGGCACTTTAACTGAAACTGGGAAGAAAGACTTATCACAGAATACTGGTTAGCTATAAAGAATTGTTTATAATCACAATGTGAGCAAATATCCAAACAATTATGGCCAATAAAAGAAGTCCAAGCTAGCAAAGAAGGCTTTGTAGACGGCACCTGCCGCCAAGTGTGATGACCTGAGTTCAGTTCCCAGAACCCACAGACAGAAGAACCGACACCGCAAGTTGTCCTCTGACCTCCACACATTGCTGCAGGAGCATGTGCGCGCGCACGCACACGCACACGCACACGCACACGCGCACACACACACACACACACACACACACACACACTCTAAATACATTTAAAATATGTAAAAAAGTAAAGAAGTCAGATACATGTCACTATTCTCTTCTCTTCTACAGTAGCAGGAAACCTATCAGCAGCTGTCTAGGGAGGGGCGGATGCATCAGATGACATATAACTATTCTCTTGGGGGACAGATGCAGCAGGAGGTTTTAAAGGTGGCACAGGAACTTTGGGGCACATTGAATACTTCATTATTTTGGTTTTGATGATGATTTCATAGGTGTATACAGTTAAAATATATTAAACTATACAATTTTAATGTGTGGTTTGTTAAATGTGTACTATGTAAATTAAGCCTCAAGAAAGCTTTTTTGGTTTGTGTTTTCTGACACAGTCTGATGTAGATCAGGCATCCAACTTACTATGTACCCGAGGATGACCTTGAACTCGTGATCCACTGTGTCTCAATCCCCCCAGTGCTCAGATTACAGGCATCAGTCACTACCCCTGGCTATTTCAAAATATAGAAAGGAAGACCACATAATCCAACGACAAACATTCACGACTGCAGCCATCTGACAAAGCCAGCTGGGAGGGACTGCGGGGAGAGGGGAGAGTTTCAGGAGGAGGGAGCTGCAAACAAAATGGCTCTGAGGTAGATTGGGAAAAGCAAGAGGCCCATGTGATCCAAGAGGAAGGAGGAGGAGCAACTGGTGGTGTAAATACACAGTGCTGAACTGTGCAGCAGAAGACTGGAAAGAAGTCATCCTTCCTGGGGCCAATGCAAGGTGGAGCCATTAAACCTCTGTGATACTGAAGCCACCCCCAGGGAAGGGGTCAGAATTTGGCTGCTGCTATCAGAAGATCACTCCAGGTCCTGTGGACAACAGCAGGATGGAGTCAGCTAAGCCAGGAAGCCAGACCCAGGGGCCAAATGGGTGACAGCTGAGTACTGACTTGAGAAAGAGAAGGTTTTGAAAAATAGTTAGCTACTGGATATATTAAGGAAATGGTCATGAGATTTGGTACTTGGCTCAATGTTCAACTTACTAAAGAGGGGTATACACGCTAAGGATGATTCAAGGCTGTCAACTCAAGGAACTGGCTACAGAGATGGAGAGCACGAACGCACCATGAAGAAGTGTTGGTTCTCAAGTCACTGTAAATTTATCTGTCTGAACTACATAAACTGCCACAACAATTCTGTCACTACTGGGCTGAGGAATTTGCTTTGGTTCTCCTTCCTTCTTCCACCCTCAAAATACAGAGATCAGAGGCCAGACAGGCACAGCAGCCCACCTGAAACCCCAGAGCCAGAGGAACAGACATGGGAGCCTACAGCGAGCTGGCTAGCTAGACCAGAGAAACTGCTGTGTGCGGGTTCAAGCGAGAGACCCTGCCGCAGTATAAGAACACACATGAATACACACCACACAAATTTAAAAATCCCAATGGACAGCAGGTATAACACTGCCCAGTAACTTCCTCAAACACCTAAGCTCTCTGATCTGCAGGTCACAGATCAACAGGTGTTTTGTGTGGGATTGTTCAATGACTTACTAAACACCTACGCTCTCTGATCTGCAGTTCAGATGGACTAAGAAGGAAGAACTGTAAAGGCAAGAGAAGTAGGAGAGTGACGTAGACGCACGCTAACAACCTCTGACCTCTAAGTGTGAGACAGGAGCATGGGCCAATGCTAAAAGAAGGAAGATGGAGACAGCCGCTCTACAACCCTCAGCATCCGTCTCACCTGCCCGGCATGTGTGAAGAACAACAGCCATATGACTATGAGTCTCACCTTTTAAAATGTTAATCTAAGTTTAGAATCAATCAAGTTATATAATCAGATCTTTAGTTTTAAAAACGATCGTAAGTTATGCGTGTGTGTCTGTGTACGGGTCTAGGCACAGGAATGCAGTGCCCGCGTGGCAGTCGGGAGGAACGCCCTGGAGCTGGAACACTGCTGGCTGTGAGCCACTGACTGGGTCCTCCGCCATCGCAGCAAGTGCTTTCACAGCCGAGCCATCTCCGAGTCCCTCAGCAGACCTTAAGGCACCTTAAATAGTCAAGAGGAACTCTACTTTCCATACTCTGGCTGCTCTTCCAGAGGACCTGGGTTCAGTCCCCAGCACTAACATGGCAGTTCCCAGTGCATTCTTCTGACCTTCACAGGCACTGCACACACACAGTGCACAGACATACACGTGAGCACAACACTCACATACACAATATAAGCCAATAAACAAAATAAAACTTAATTCCTGCCCTCTCCTCCGACTCTGCTCTTATTAAAAGCAGGCTCGGCTCATTCCCCTCCCCGATCTGGGTTAGTCTCTGTCCTCTCCTCTCACTAAAGAGCAAGTGCAGGCACAAGGGGCTGGGGCGTGACGGAGGGCAGGAGGAGCTGCTGGTGGCCCACTGCAGCACCTGGGCTGTCCCTCAATGAGAACATCCTCTCCAGCGGCCTCAGACCCCGCATTTAAAACTATACACAGTCCCATGTTCAAAACCCCCCATTTTAGTACCTTACAAGTTGTGAATATCAAAATGTCCTCACCGCACAAACCTGAAACATTCCGTGGCCGATAAATTATTCCTGTAACAAGTGAGTGAGAACAGGGCCATGCCTAAGTGCCTAAGGCACACATTACAAGTCTGAGAAGTTTGGTTAAAAAGGTAAAAACTCAGATGACTACTACTAGGTCCCAGGGACTCTTATCTCAGGATAAGATACATCTCAACATGTGAAATCTAAGGGTAGAGAAACACTTGGCAGCAGGTACGTGAGGAAGGACTAAGCAGGGCAGTTCCAATGCAAAGAGCTCTGATTTGTGCCCGGTGAGCTGCGCTGGGAGCTGAGACAAGCCCGGGCCAGATGCACTCTCAACAAACGGAAGGGGCAGCAGAGGAACACGGTGTGCCTGCCGCGGACATACACTGCTGTCTTAGCTCAAGTTGTTTCACAAGCAGGAGTAACTGTTACTGAACTGTACTGACATTCTAAAATATTTTAAAGTATCTGTACTGTTTGGAGTGGGATAGTAGCCAGCAAACAAGAGAAGGGATATGTGTGATGGCCCATGCCTGAAATTCCAGTTCCTGGAGGTTGGGACTGGTGGATCAGGAGTTCAAAACCAGTTTGGGCAACATGGTAAAATCGTGACTGGAAAATCAGTAAAACAAGAGTCCTGCGGATGAAGAACAATGTGGTGACACCACAGGGGCACCCAACTCACCTGGTCGTACCCATAAGGCCTCTGCTGGGGTGCCTGGGGTGGTCCCGGCTGTGCTGCTCTGTAGCCCCCATACTGCTGACCTTGACCCTGAGGATAATTAGGATATTGAGGACCTGGACCGCCCTGGGAAGGACCTGCAAGATAGTTAATACCAACAAACGCTCAGGTAAAGCTATACTGCGTCTCCACAATTTCAGGATTTCAAATGAGATGTTTCATCTTGCGTCTAAACTAAAAAGGACAGTTTAGCATCTTGACTTTCTCAGGATGTGTTGTGAAATAAATGTTAATGGTTGTAGTAGAAGTGAAAACATTGGAATGCTGCTTCAATGAAATAAGTGTGCTAAATGTAGACATTGGGGGCTAGTGAGACAGACTCAAGAGGCAATAAACCAGGGCAACTCCATGATAATAACAAAGTTAATCTCTGCATCTATCTGTGTATAACCAGTATAACTAAGAAGCCAGTCCAAATAATAACATAATTTCTGAATAAAGTTGGGGAATTAATGACATTTCTAACCATGTGACCAAATTCACATTTGAAATCATCAAAATGGTAAGATTACACCACCATCAATAATAAACTTACCTCCACAGTATTTTAAAACAAAAACAAATACTCAAAAAGTCACAAGCTGTATGTGAAAAAAGTTGATTAACTCCAGTTCTGAGGGATCCCATGCCCTCTTCAAACTTCCTGAAACACCAGACATACATAGTACACATTCAGACGTGCAGGCAAAACACTCATCCCCATGTAATCAGACACACACACATAGTACACATTCAGACGTGCAGGCAAAACACTCATCCCCACGTAAACAGACACACACATAGTGCACATTCACACATGCAGGCAAAACACTCATCCCCATGTAATCAGACACACACATAGTGCACACCCATACATGCAGGTGAAACACTCATCCCCATGTAATACAACTAAGTAAATCTTAGAAGAAAATCACACTCTGAGAATCAATCACTGTTAACACCTTAACTTTACCTATAAACCAATGATTAGACCCAGAAACAATGGCAAGGGACTGATTCCGCCTGCTGAGCAGGCACTCTACTTTAGAAACTCAACTAGTGACTCCGGGGAAGGTTTTCTCAAGCAGAAGCTGACGGTTTGGACACTTCAATGTCATTTCCCACAGCCACTTAAAACCTACCATAGAAACAGTGACTGTAGAGAATTATCAAATTTCAACCTCAAATACATTCTTTCAGATTATTCAATTATCGCATATTCAATATTAAACTCTCCATTAGAAGACAGTCTGACAAGTGAGGCCTATAAGGAGTACAATGGGAAAGTTTCCTTTAGGGTTCCCGGTGCTCGACTAAACAGTATTTAGTGAAAACTGTTCTGCCTCCTCCCAGTGAAAACTATTTTTCACAAGTCAGTATATTTAGCTCATTCAGTGACATCAAACTTGTTCTCATACAACTGCAATAAAATCTATCTGACATACAAAAGTCATGGAAAAACCAGGCAGTAGTGGTGCCCAGCACTAGGAAGGCAGAGCCAGGCGGATCTCTGTGAGTTCAAGGCCAGCCTGGTCTACAGATCGAGATCCAGGACAGGCTCAAAACTACACAGAGAAACCCTGTCTAGAAAAAAAAGGAAGGAAGGAAGGGAGGGAGGGAGGGAGGGAGAGAAGGAGGAAGAAGTCATGAAAAGGAAATGCCATTTAGGAAGAGCAAGAAAGGTCTTTGGGAACAGAAGAAAACCATGAACAATTACTTCTCATCATATATATCTAAACTTCTCTTCCTTAGGAAAAGACATGATGCCACAGAGAGTGTTAACACACACACTGAGGGACAAAAGACTCTCGGCCTCAGTTAGGGCTCTAACTTCTCATCATAAGCAAAGCTGGTGCCAGAAAACAGAAAACACCAACAGTCCAAAGTAATTAATTACTTAGGAGAAAAGAGCCCTTGTTAGCACTGGCAAGCAGCTGCTGGGTACCATGCACACACCTCATTCTCTACATGATAATGGTGGAAGTAGCCTACATTTAAGACACAGACAATAACCAAATAATATCATTTAAGGTCTAATTATTCAAAGTTCTAATAGACTTTTTGGTCTTGCAAGTATTAGAGATTAAATCCAGGGCCCTGTGCACACCAGGCAGAGGAAGCGGACAGAGCTATGACTAGTTCTTAGGAGACACCGTTGCTGGGGATATCGCTGTATGTCAATAAACACTGATTGGCCAATAGCCAGACAGGAAGTATAGGCGTGACTAACAGAGAGGAAAATTGAGGAGGAAGGAAGAATAGAGGGACTGGCTGGAGCCGCGGCCAGAACAAGGAAGATGTAAAGTACCGGTAAGCCACGAGCCACGTGGCAAAGTAGAGATTAATAGAAATGGGCTAAATATAAGAGTAAGAACTAGACAATGATAGGCCTGAGCTAATGGCCAAGCAGTTTAAATAATGTAAGCGTCTGTGTGTTTATTTTGTAAGTGGTTTCTGGGACTGGAGGGACTTGGGAGCTGGCGGGACTTGGGAGCTCGAGAGAAATTTTCCAGCAACACACCGTACTTCCCCTAAACTCTGTATGATGCACAAATTCAGTCAATATGTCCCTCAGACGTGGGCAGTGCTTCTAACTAAAATGACATATCGTCTTTATGGATCCTGAGTAAGCTTCCCATTGCACTAAAGAGGTCATTTGTATAGTTAACAGTTACTTGTGTACCTAATTATCATTTATCTAAGCTCCTACAAAGCTAATTCCTGTTCATACATGTCAAACAGACCCGCAAATTCATTCTTGTTTTTAAATAATTGTCACCTTATAGCTAAACAATGACCTGTCTTTAGTCTGTAGTTCTTTCTGAATGGATTATTAGTTTATCTAAGGGGAATACCTGCACGTTTGTGTCTGTGTTTATGGTGTGTGTTCCCTTGTATGTGGATACTCACGCTAAGTCTCTGCTTTCTTTTTTGAGACAGACTCTCACCGGCTGGTTCCCTGGGTAAAGCTAACTGGCCGGCAATGCTGCCCAAGTGACCCTCCTGTCCTGCCTTTCCAGCACTGTGACTAAAGATGTGCACCCTTAGGTGGGTGCTGGGAGT
Organism: Peromyscus melanophrys; assembly: GCA_902168415.1. Lineage (NCBI taxonomy): Eukaryota > Metazoa > Chordata > Mammalia > Rodentia > Cricetidae > Peromyscus > Peromyscus melanophrys. The sequence goes on from CABHPR010145087.1 coordinate 11,214, forward strand.
ATGACTCAGGTCTTCACGCTTGTGTGGTAAGTACTTTTACCAACTCAGCTATTTCCCCATGCCTTTAATGGAATAATCTAAACAAACACGTAACAGTGGGCGAGGCTGAAAGAACGCTTATAAAATGTAAGGATTGGAGAGACAGATGACGAGGTGGGCAAGGGCACTTGCCACCACCAGACCTGACCACCTGAGCTCAATTTCCAGGCCACACATGGTGGAAAGAGGTGACTCCTACAGGTTATCCTCTGACTTAGACACATGCACTGTGTTCCATGTGTGTACACATCTACAAAATAAATGCTTAAAAACTAAAATAAAATGGAAGTTAAATACCACTTGTGTATTTTAGAACAATAACCATGACATCCTTTTGGTAGGGAAGCAGAATAAAGTAGCTCTCACCGTAGCCCTGCTGCTGCCCTGGGTAGCCCTGCTGCCCTGGGTACTGCTGCTGCTGGGGTGGGTAGCCTTGTTGTGGAGGTGGTCCTTGGTACGCGTCCTGCTGCTGGCCGTACTGTGAGTTTCCTACAGGAGAATGGAGAGAGGAGGGCAAAGCACTGAGAAGTCGGCCCAAGGAACGCTGGGTTTTCCCTCTCAGATGCACAGCCAACAATACAACAACAAAATGAAATGCCATACTGATTTTTAAAGTCAACAAAACAAAGGAAAACTCAAACCAAACAGAAGGATTTCGGCCAAACAAACTGCAGTTAAAGCCAATTGTGCAAGGTTGAACTGCAGCTCTGTCAGCGCCTCTGCCGCACGAGCATTACAGTTACTGGAGCATCAGTCCTAAGATCATGACTACGCTAAATAAAATAAAAAAGACAAAATTAAAGACGGCTACGAGAGCACACACTAGCTACACAACACCAGCAAGCTGTTCCCTAGAGGCACTATGCTGAGATGTAGTAATACACAGGTACAAACACACACGGGGTAGGGGATGGGGACCGATGGATTTATGTTCAAAGAAGAAATTTCCACGGAGCAAAAAAGCATTTTTAAATGTTTTAGTCTTTTTACTGCTGTTAGAAATGACACATCGTGGTTACATTCTAAATATTTGTAAGGTTGTTTGGGGGGCCCTGCAATTTTCCAGAAAGCCAGCAACTAGTACTCTACAAGAGCTTTGCATGGGAAGACACTGTCCTATGCAAGAACTGCCATTCCTGTAGAAGGGGTGTGCATGTGTATGTGTGTGAAGGTATATAGATACCTCCTTCGTAGTAATGTTGTGAGGAATCCTCATAAGGCCTATCGTAGCCTTGTTCAGGATACGACGGTTGCTGATAACCGTAATCATTATGACCTACATCAATTCGACAAGAGACAGGAAGAAACGTTAATGGCCACTGAGTGAAAACCCTACAATTAAACTTTAAGATAAAACTGAAGAAAAGAAAAAAAAAGAAAGAAAAAGAAAAAGAAATGGAAATACATAAGAAATAATTTTAATTGCATTAGCAAGTATTTACCAACGTGAATGCTTTCACAGTGCGATAACATGCACACTTTTTCAAAGCAAAGAGCAATAGTTTTAGAAATGTTACACTCATTCTCTTAACTTTGATAACCCTCACTGAGGGCAAAAAACAAAAACAAAAACCTTATATTCTATTTTTAAAAAGAAAATGAGAACATTTAGGCCTCTTGCATATGAGTAAATCAAGCTAAATCAGAATGAACAGTATGCAATTATAGTATTTATCAAACCCCTCTTCTGGTGGTCACCACTTCCACAGCATATACTAAAACAACACAAATTATATATAAGAGGTCCTTAAGTTTTTCCCCTGAAAGAAGCTGAAGTGAGTTTTTAACACTCTAAAATTTTATTGCATCGAGTACAAGTATTTTGCACAGTATTTTCAGATGCAAGAAAAAAAATTTAAGATAGGGTCTCTCTCACCCTGGCTTCTTTGAACTCTATGTAAATAATCAGGCTGGCCTTAAACTCACAGGGATCCACCTGCCTGTGCAGCACAAGTAGAAAATGTATTTCTCAATGCTGTCATTTTAGGCATCTCTAGAAATATTTCTAGAGTATCCTGAATATAAAAGTTCATAAAATTTATAATTTCTAAGTTAGAGAACACCTTAAGTTTTATGACACAGTAACTTTCCCTGATAGACTAGATTATTTTCTCATTCTTTGAAGTTTCACTTTTCGGTTGCTAAAACATGGCACTAATGCTCTGAGAATGCCTAGTTAGGAGGAAGGACTATAGTTACACTCATTGTGTTAGGATTTAAAGCCCCCAAGCCATTTTAAGGGTTGGCAAGATGACCAAGCAGCTTACTAGGCCAGTGGCCTATTAGATCTGAGTTTCGCTGAGATCCGATCATGTCCATTCTTTGAGTACTGTCTACAGCCGCTCTCGTGCTTTCGGTGAGGATGGTTTGCATTTGCAATCCGAGAGCAAGAGCTTATGGCTTAAAGACCAAAGCATTCACTGCCTGGCCCTGTGCAGAAAACCTCAGCCAGGTACTCATCCACGTATTTATGGACACGATTATATCTGGACATGAAAACAGATGCTCAAATTTGCCTAAGGAAATATAATTGCTGATATAAATGGAATACTCTGTACATGTCAAGACATACTTATACACACCTGTGAAAACATGATACCATTTAAATTGAAAACATACTAGCACAAGTAATTATAATAACTTTAAGTTTTAATATTTATAAAAGTAGTGGGTCTACTTTGAATAGAAAGGTTTAAGGTAAGACAAATTTCACATCTAAGGAAATACCCAGGACCAAAAAACACCAAGTTCAACATAATTGCTTAAGATGTACTTTAAAGCTGATTAAAAAACTCATTTATTCTCAAATTACTTATATTTAGCAGGTAGATGTCAATCTTTTAAATTGTTCTGTAAACATACTATTATCTTATTAAAGTTTCTAAATTTAAAAAATTGAATATATCTACATAGAAATAAGGAAAGAAAAAAGAACAACATTCTGAATATTTCATGGCAAGAACATCTGGCATAAAAAATACACTGTTCTAACCAGAATTACCTAGACACACCATCATTATTAATAAACGTTTATTGTGTGGAAAGTTCAACAAGGGCCTGCCTCTTCTCTCTGCTTCATCAGGACCTCTGTGGTGACAGTTGGTGTCTAATGCAGATACACCTTCATCCTTCATACACTCACGAAAGCGGCAGATGAAATGCCTTTGCAAGAGACCACACTCCACCTTCTTGTTGGCTTGCATTAGGTTCTAGCCAAGGGGTCCTAACACTTTATCCTGAAGTTTCTTTGCTATATAATTTACATTAAAAATAACACCAGAATTTACTATATAGACCAATATTTTGGCAAACCATTTCATTATAAGACAAATCACTATGTAACATAGCCACCTATCACTTTACCAGTTCTATATATTTAGATAATTTTTAACATTAAAATACAAAATTTTCAAACAAAAAGATTTTTTAAATGCACAGTAAAAATCTACTTGTGCGCCTGTATTATCATTGTATGTACTTTCTTAGCACTTCCTTGGCATAGTCAACTTCTCCTGATTCACCTTCCCTTCTGGAGGGGGCTGGGGAGAAGGCAAACTGAAAACCCAACAGCCTGTTTCTTCAGTACTAGTCAGTGCACCTGTCCACTGCTGTGTTGTGGACACATCTTTTCTCAAAGGCAAGCAAGCACATAAGCTACAGTTCCTTCACAAGAATGTAACATTAGATAAAGTGAAAAATACTCAGGAATTATATTCTCTATGGTTCTACAGAGCCATATTCTTTAAACCAATGGGTGATACTTTATAGCAGGTGAATTAAATCTCTATAAAAATATTACAAAAAAAATAAGACGAAAGAAATCAGTAACATTTGTTTCAGATTCAAATGAACAATCCTAAACATAAAAGGAGCCTCTTTATGTGAGACAAGATTCTAGTGACGGAATGCAACTCCTGACGGCACTAACAGTAACTATACAAATACACCGTGAATTAATTACAAACAAATGTGCTTACTGCTACTACTGTAGAATACCCAAATGTCTCTAAAGGAAGAAACAAGAGGGAGTTTCTTCACCCTTCATTAAAAAGCTATGAAATGCTGTCTACATCAATACTGGGCAGGGATAGAAAACGGGAAGGTTAGCATTAGGAGAGATTACCATCAGGGTAATACTGCTGGTTCATGCCTTCTGGAGGACCTTGTCCACCATGACTGTATTGGTCCCCATAATAGTCTTCCTGGCCTGAGAACTGCTGTGGTGGGCCTGAAAAACCACAACCAGTCAAGATGTAAATCATTTGTCCTCGAGGTCATCACAGACGTTCTTTCTAATCTCACATTAAGAGAGGCTACTCCTCAGCTGTAGACTCCCTCCAATGCTCTGCCCTTCTGACGTCTTCATTATTTCCACACACACTTACATACACACACAGCAGGTCCACAAGTCACATTTATAAAGTTAATATAAGACCATACAAATAAATAATACCAAACAATACCAACTCAAACAACCTCTTCAGAAGGGGCTGAAGCTGGTAGGAAACTCATTTCTTTTTATGTTAGTATTAGTGCATTCTGAAGTAAAATCGACTTTGTCCTTGGTCATATATTTAGTAGTTTCTTTTTTTTTTTTTTAAGGCATTTTCTGTTGTAAATGAGTAAATTGTGATAGGAAACTTCATGATGTAGTATTTTCCTAGAAAATATCAGACAAAAGGAAGCTGTGCTGGGAAGCTCCTATATGCCTCATGACCTTCTGTACCCGAAACCCTGCTACCTTAGGGGATGTGAGGGGAATCCAAAAAAAGCCCTGGATTTACCTAGATAAAAAGTTCATTAAAATTTAAAGCCTTTCAATCACTGTTATTTACATTAAGCAAGGAACGTTCCAAATGGCTCTCACCCTGCTGTGGTGGTCTATATGGAGGCATCTGTCTCTGGCCCATCATGTGATTGCCTTGGTTAACTTGACCCATCATGCCCATGGGAGGCTGCTGTCCTTGGTAGTGCTGTCCACCTCCAGGTGGCATGTTGTACTGCTGGGAAGGAGGTTGCTGATGCATCATGGGACCTGAGGACACATAAAACATTAATACACAGTATTCTGGTAACACTTCAACATCCTAAGATAGATGCAAGAATTTTTTAAAATATAATACACAAAATGTGCATCAAGCAGGGAAAACTGACTTCAAGTATAAATGAGTTTTTGCAGAAAGCTCACATGCCCAAGTTCACATGCAAGTAAGAAAAAACAACCAAATCTCAGGTCCACCTCAAGTCATTTTTTAAAAAGTCAAAATGGAGACAGCAACCTCTTCCTGAACATGGGCATTTTCTACACCATATTATCTACACCATCTCTCTAGACAAAATTATCTTACTGCAGTATTAGAAAGGCCATGATAAGTAAACTCCACAAGTGCTTCCTATCTAATCAGTAGTTAAACCAACACAAAAAACCAAACTTCTGGATTCCCACTTCATTCTTTTTTGTGGAGAGGAGGATAAAGATTTATCTATTTGTATGTAAGTACGTGAGCTTCACAATTTATACACATCATATGCATGCACAATTTATACACATCATATGCATGCAGGAGCCCAATGAGGCTGGAAGAGGCATCAGAGCCCCTAGAGCAGGAGTTACAGGTGCTTCTGAGCTGCTCCGTATGGATGCTGGGGACTGAACTCAGGTCCTCTGTAAGCGCAGCAAGCATTCTTACCCTCTGAACCATGTCTGACTCTACCCTTTCATTCTTTTTAATAGACATGTGTTCAATAGTGGTAGGTAGATATCTATAAAAGCACTTCACAAACAGATCAGTTGAACTTTATAAACTTCAATTTGAGGACAAAATTTAAAAAAAAAAACCCTTTCCCAAATTTTTTACAAGCTTTATAAACTTGAAATTGAAGGACCACAATGCTTCTTTTATAAAGAAAAATTTATTTTGTGTGTATGGGTGTATCATGTGCATGTATGCCCACAGAGGCGGAAGAGGATCCGCTAGAACTGGAGTTACAGACAGTTGCTGGCTGCAATGTGGGCGCTGGGAATTGAACCAGAGTCCTTTCCAAGAACAGCTGAACCATCTCTCCAGCCTCCAGGACTGCAGTGTTTCTTAATCAACAACTAAACCTTCTCATCCCACCCTTTGTCTCGCCACCCTGAAAGCTCCCAGGAAAAGGACTGTAATAAAGCAGGGCTCAGAAAACAGACCTGCACCTCTCCAGAGTGAGAACCCAGGAGCAACCGCTGCAGCGCAGCGACAATCTGCCCATACAGCAGCGACCATCTGCCCATACAGCAGCGACCGCCCACCCATGCTGCCACCTAGCAGGGTAAGCTGTTCCCTCAGAGGCTTCAGAGCTCCTCACTCCACCACTCTCATCACTGCCTTCTCAGGAGTGCGGGAGCAACCCACTTACATCCACCCCCTCACTCGCCTGGGGGTCACTTAAGGAAGTACAAGACAAAGACCTGAGAACTCAGCAAAGTTCTGCAGGCAGACGTGACACAGCTGGGCCAGGGGCTCAATAATAATGTAAACAAACATCCAAACACCAGCAAGCCACTCCTAGTTTACAGGGGTGACACGAGCCTGCAACTCTACCTCCTTGACAATGGGGCCAACTGTTTCATCTCAAGAAATGCTTTTTCAGAGCTATTTTCTTCCTACCCACCTTTGTCTGTTCTGCTTTGTTTCAAATTCTTTTCTCTCCAGTCTTTATTATCATAAATATAAGCTTCCCAAAGCTTACTCTGGGGCCCTTCAATGTGGAAATGAAGTCTTCACAGTAGGAGAAGAGCTCAGTAAGAGCAGTGAGGAAGCAAACACTGGGCACCACAGGAGCCAGTCAGCCTTCACACGCATTTCCACATGCATTTCCCATGAGCCTCTGGCAACCAAGGAATCCCAAGACCCAGACCAGACAGCTAAAGGTCCTCAGCAAGGGGGCAAACCCACCTCAAGTCTGCCTTCCACGTGCACACCTGTCCTATCCTTTTTTCACTTGCACTTCTCAAAAGTAAGGTTTAACAAAGTTCACAGACTCAAAGCAAACTCTGCCATAGGAAAGCTCTAGAACAGTCATGAATTTCACAGAATTCATCACAAAAAAGATGATTTTTAAATATTTTTGTTTGAATGTTGTGCCTGCATGTATGTATGTGCACCATGTACATGCCTAGAGTCCAAGAAGAGCACTGGATAGCCTGGAACTGGAGTTATAGACAGTTGTGAACTGCTCTGTGGGTGCTGGGAACCGAACCTGGGTCTTCTGGAACAGCAGCCAGTGTTCTTGAGTGTTCATGAGTATAGCGTTATTCCTCTATACTTATGAACTTAAACTTTTAACTATATTTCCTATATGATAAGGTATTCATAATGTTATTTTATTGTCAACCTAACTGGGCCTTTGTATAACTTCATTTTCAACAAATGGAAACATGAAAGCTTTCTCACCTTAGGTCTTACAAAATTGCCATAGAACTCTTCACTTAGCAGTAATAGTTATAGTTAAACCGTATCTGTATAGTGGAGCCAAACTAAAACGGTAAATATAAAGGGGGAGAGGGGTGGAATCCACAAACATCTAGCACAACAGAATTCTCAGCTGCACTTGAAAGTTCTTCCAGGAGAACGGTAATCCATCAGGAGCCACGGCCAGGCAGACCATGCCATCTGAGCATGCTGGGACCACCTTCCTTTAGTCTGTCACTTCCCTCCTGGGACCTTGACACCATCCAAGATTAATTTAAAACCAAAAAGAATGAGACAGGATGGTGCTGCTCAGACCAGGCGCTCTGCACCACCTCCATGAAGAGCTGAGAACCTCAGTTCTGTTTACAATGCATGTTGTTCTTCCTGACACACTAATGGAAAGAAGGCTACCAACTTTAAGAATGTACACTACAGAGTAGGGTAGGCTTGCAAATCAATCTAGTACAGATAATCGTTTCCTGCAAATACAGCAGCATATGTTATTCTTCACTTCAGATATTCCTTGTTTTTATATAAATTATTTTATGTAATGAAAACATATTAGATATACTACAAAGCATGATAATAAAGATGTAGAATACCTTATTAACCTAAAATATATTTTTAATGTATTTTGCAAAGTACATAAAACAAATATTCACCATTTCCACACTATTCCATTTTGAATTTTACAACTTACTGCACCATCTACAATAGCAATTCTACATTAAACACATAAAAAATAGCCAGATGTTAAAGTTAAAACCTTCCTTTTTGATTAGACAGAAAAGAGGAAGTGCTGTGGGATTCTTCCTGTATGCTGTGAATATATGTTGCTCTGATTGGTTGATAAATAAAGCTGTTTGGCCAATGGTGAGGTAGAATAAGGTTAGGTGGTACATTCCAACTGGAGAGAGGGGAGGAGAAAGGAGGGTAGGGCCAACACCACCCACTGCCAAAGGAAGAACAAGATGCGATCAGACCAGTAATGCCACAGCTACATAGCAACAGATAGATTAATAGGAATGAATTAATTTAAGATGAAAGAGCTAGCTAGCAAGAAGCCTGCCATAAGCCATACAGTTGGCAATTAATACCAGCCTCTGAGTAATTATTTTATAAGTGGCTGCGGGACCGCGGGGCCGGGCGGGACCAGAGAAACTTACAGCTACAGTGACTCGTAAATAAAGGCAGTCACTGGTAAACATTTGTTGGTGACTGAACTGAACTCCAAAGCTCTCGCGATGCGTGTGGCACACTGACAGGTCTGTTGTGAAAGAACCCTATCTACCTAAGTAGACAGCCATGAGGATGGGTTACATCAGAATTCCTTGTGATTAGAATACGGCTCAGTTGGTACACTGCTTGCTTGGCATACACAGTCCCAGACTGGGTCCCCAGCATAAGGTAAACCAGGCATGATGACAAGTGACTGCAAGCTCAGCACTCAGGCAGTGTTGGCAGAAGGATCAAGAATCAAAGGTCATTTCCAGACATCTACAAGCTGGAGCTGCAGCCTGGGCTACAAAGCAAAGATACGGGAGGGCTGGGAGGGAGTAGAGGTAAGGGGAAAATGGTGCAATTATTTTACAATTTCAAAAAATAACTGGTGGTGGATGACAATATGTTAGTTTTCTAATTTGTTATAGCAGAAGGACATCTAGCTAACTAGCCAGTCAATCAACACACATTATACAGTGTGACCACAGCATCTGATTGTCCTCAACGAAGAGTATAGAGAAAAAAATAAACAATTATGTAATGAAAACTACTGAGATTTCTATGAACAGCCTAAGTATGCTACTGTACCTATAGGTATGTGTACAGAATAATTTTAAATGTGTCAAGTCTGGAGGTGATTCCTAGCTTGCATTCTATGCTTCATATATCTTCCAGAGTCTTCATATTAAACAGAGGTTAACTTTTATAACTAGAAAATGATATATTATAACACAATATCTGTTCTGAACTACAACTGAAAGACTGCAATACCCCTCAAACTCTTTACCTCAGCAACCATGGTATCGGCAATATTTTGAAGACTTACCAGTCTTGATAGTGAGGAAGGACAAAGATAACGTGACTCGGTCACTAAAAACTTGTTACCAAACAAGACACTCCCATGGAATACTTCAAGTAGCTCTTTCATTTGCTAATTTTCTATTCTCAAAATTTAGTAAGTGACTTCGGATCTACCCTCAAAGCAGTGAGGCCAGTACTGGAAACAGTCCTCTATAATCCCATATACTATAATCATTTTAATTTCTATATTAGAGTTCCACAGTTCCTAAACTTGGTTTGAGTTTGGAGTCGTGGAGCAGGAGTTATGACTAAAGATGTAAATTAACCATGTGGGCCAATCTATTAATCAAATCTACCTTACAAGGCCCATGGCACAGGTAACTATGTATGCATTTTCTCATATCCATGCCAGGTGAGCGATGCCTCCAGATGCTTAGAGAGAAGACAGCAGAGCATCACCCCAGTGCCCCTTCTGGGTGCTGCAGCCTATGCACCCTCTTCCACTTCCTGATGTCAATCTGTAGACTGCAGAATGGCATGCAGTTGAGTTCCACAAGTTCTTCCAAAAAGTCATGACACCTAAAGGGGTTGAAACCCCTCAGATTTGCTCTCCACTCAGAAGGGAGGCATCTTAGACTAGAAATCAACTAAGGGAATGTGGCTGCAATGTCAGGTTTTTATGTTCATCTATCATCTAAAAAGAAAAAGTTTGAAAAACCCTGACCAAATGGTTTCATATAAATTATGCAAACGCTTACTGAATCAGAACTTTTACAGGAATCACTTTACTTAATTTTTATCACCATCATTAGTAACGGTAGAAATGAGCTGGTGGGGGGTAGGGAGGGGAGCAGGCCAGAGACAATTTTTTCCTTTTTTTAAATTAAGGTTTTTATTCATTTTATATACCAACCACAGATCCCCCTCTTCCCCCTTCCGCCCCCCCAGCCTACTCCCCCATCCCCTCCTCCGAAAAGGTAAGGCCTCCCATGGGAAGTCAGCAGAGCCTGGTACATGAAGACAATTTTTTAAAAGTTCATTTGATTTGTGTTTTGCCTGCATATATGTATATATGCATCAGACTCCTTGGAACTGGAGTAACCACTGGGCCAACTCTACAGCCCTTCAGATGACAATTTTGGAAGTCAGTTCTCCCCTTCCACCATGAGCAGAGGAATAAACTCAGGTTCTCAGGTGTGTGCACCAAACATTCCTACCCACCAAACCATCCCACTGGCCCACTTCACTTCATCTTAAAGAATTTTAGTCGATTCATCAAAGCAAGCCCTGGTTATCAAGACTTGAATCTAAGTCCAAAGAATTATGTACAGGGAGCTTGTGAAGCACATTCTTAACACAAAATAACAATTTGTGAAACTCTTTATACCTGACATTTAATTAATAAAATTCTATTAAGGAAAGCTACAGTTAATGTTTGTGAATAAAAAATACACTGCTTCTAGCAAATGTAACTGTGGGTCATCTCCAGAAGGCTTTTCTGTTCTAATTTGGCTTATTTGCTGTTTCATTAGCCATCTTTCCAGATTATGCCATGACATTTAGTTCCAATTCCTAGTCATCAAAGAAACAGACGGCATGACCTCAGAGAACAGAGCAGCCACCGTCCCTGCCTCTAGGCTTTTCAGTGCTCCAGCCCCTCTCCACACACACCACTCCCACAGCACACCGCTCTCTCCGGCAGCACACTGCTCAGCAGCATACTGTTCTCTCCGGCAGCACACCGCTCCCTCCCAGCACACCGCTCCCTCCCAGCACACCGCTCCCTCCC
>CABHPR010145087.1:22524-41709 GCA_902168415.1 Peromyscus melanophrys
CGCTCCCTCCCAGCACACCGCTCCCTCCCAGCACACCGCTCCCTCCCGCAGCACACTGCTCTCTCTTGAAGCACACACTGCTCTCGCAGTACACCGTTTTTTTTGTGTTTTTGTTACTTTAACTTTTGTGTCAATTTAAACTTTTTCACAAACTATTAAATGGTAAAAACAGTTTTTACTCATGAGGTCCAACTAGAAAGGAGACCATGACGGGGAGCTAGAGACCCTACAGGGGAAGAGAGTACACGTGACAGGAAAGGAAGGGGGCCAGAACCAGGGAGAGCAGTTGGGCAGGTGGACAAGTTAAAAAAAAGTGTAATGAAATGCATATGACAATATCATAATGGAGTCCAGTACTTTATATGCTCATTTATAAAACTAATTTCAATATTTTTCAGAGAATTAAAAGTCCAAAGGAATTCCACAATTCTACCGCTCTGTCTTTCTATCCTACAAGGCCTAAGGACATCAGCACCAGTGGTACTTCTCTACTTCTTAAGCAATCTAAAAGCTAAAGATGAATATAGTAGACATTAGATTATTTCATATGGACTATTAAAAATACAATGTAAAAAATTTGGGAGTTTATTTTTTCCCCATTAATTTCACATTCAAAGTAGAGGTGTGGGAAGGGGGCAAAGAATTCTTACAGCAGCTACTATAATGAGCGCATTAGACTCTATCCTGCGGGGTCCTCATTAGAACACTACTGCTACTGGGGGTGGAAGAGGGCAAGGGGAGAAGTAGCTTGGTGTAAAATACTTGTGCTGTATGGATGCACCTCAGGGTAAAACCCCAGCAAGGAAATCTAAACAGAAACTACAACGTGATCAGTCAGTTCATAAAAATATCACTAAGCATTAATTACAAATATATTAGTAAATGATACAATGCACTAGGTAACTGCCATTCAATTGTACCTCTTTTTTTTTCTTGGAACACAACTCAGGTTGTTATTTTTTTCTATTGTGCTCAGTCACTTTACAAAACCTTTATTCCTTTCCTTTTCTCAAACCCAGGGTGCTGCACGTACAAAGCACTCACTCTGCCAATGAGCTACATTCCAGTCCCCTAACATAAGCTGAATCCTAGAACTTCACCAATATTTAGTTTCCATGACTCAAAAACCTTATTTAAAAAGTGGTAGCACGTGGCTGTAAGCCCAGAACTGAGAAGGCTGAGGAAGGGGAGGTCTAAGCTTAAGGCCAGCCTGGAGTGCACAGCGAAACCCCATCTCAAACAAACACACAGGGGCTGGAGAGCTGCTCAGGGGTTACGAGCACTTGTTGCCGAGGACCTGGGTTTGGTTCCCAGCATCCACATGGTGACTCACAGCCATCCGTTAACTCCAGCTCCAGGGGCGCCCTCTTCTGACCTCCAAGGGCAACACCACACATAGTGCACATGCATCCATGTAGGCAAACACAGACATAAAATAAATCTTAACAAAGCACACCACCCCGCCACAGCCCTGTGGAAAACAAGAGCAAGTACTTTTAAACAGTTTTCTAGTGTTTCTTGACACAAGGATAAATGTGTAACTATGGGGCCTGTCTAAGGATTTTTGCCATTTTTAGTGCAAAACAAAACATAAAAGCAACCCTTATTAAATTTGAGACCTGGGAGCGGAACAGTACCTAGGACTGGACCCAGGACTTTGGGTCCTGTGAGAAATGTTTGAGAGGTAAAAAAATGTAAAAAAGTTCCTTTTCATGTTTAGAGTTTTTCGAGCTTTCTAAAACAGGACTATTTGCAAAGCAGTGCACTTTTAACCTCTGCTGTGTTTTTATGTCTAAACAAAAAAATGTAAAATATGTGGCACATTTTTACAAAAACCACCTAAAAAAAGATCTGTTTTATGGTGACACAACAAAAAAACTTAATGAAACTTTCATTTGACAGGTCAGCTTCCCACCCAATAGATCCCAGATAACTAACTTGGGCATATCTCATCAAAATCATAAAAAGCCCAGACTGTATGAGCATTTTGAAATTATAATATTTCATCATAAATAATGTGTACACAACCAATTCTTCCTTTATCTGAGAACCTTTGAGCGATCTGAGGTTTTTTTTAATAATAAACATCAAGGCTTACTACATTTTGTACTTGAAATATCTTTAAGGAGGCGATGTGCCAAATTCTTTAACACAGGGATTAGCAGCACAGAGCTCCATTTACTGGTTTTTGGTTATTATTGACAGGATACTTAAAAGAGGAACATGGTAACAACTTCACTGAGCCTGGCAATAAACTGTAATGTGCTCCAATATGCTAAGTAGCTATGGGCACAGAGGCACACCCCATCTTCAGAAGGGCTGTCCCTGCCTCACACACAGGAAAGTCATCACAAGTGCCCCCGGCAAGTGAAAAGGACCAGGCTGGTGATTTTTAGGATAGTGTGCTTGTGAAAGCAAACTGTGCGCGCCAGTGTTCCAACATGAAACAAAATGCTGCCTTATCCAGTGACCAGCATTATGAAACAATTCACCAACACAGAACTCCAAATAAAATGTACAAAAGGCAAACAATTTTGAAAAGGCAAATTGGGCAATTTAATTTCTAAACACACATAAAAAGACTGAAGGCAACTTCAACTCAATGTTGTTTTCTCATGAGCACAACTGTGACTCACTTCACACTTAAGACAGAGACTCTGTCTTAAATCTCCAAAGCAAACCAACAAGCCTATAGCACAGTACTCAGGAAAATAAGGAAGTTCAAAGCTAGGGCTTATGCTCACAATCTCAGCAATGGAGAGGCTGCGGCAGACCTTCCGAAAGCTCAGGCCGGCCTCAATGAGACAGTGGGAATTTGTCTCTAAAAGCATCCCCCTCTCAACAGAATGCCGTGAGAGCCAATCAGGGACCCAGGAGAGTTGGCGCTAGATAGTGTCCGTTAGACATAACGAAAAAACGTACCCATGAAATCTCAATAACACAAGATGGCATGACACCACCAGCTGACCTGCCGACATGCGCAGAGGAATTCCACAAGGTCCTACACCTAGATGAATAACTTCAAGTGGTCATCGCTGCCCAGAAAGGAGAACCAGGCTGCTCAGGAACAAGCTCCAAAACTGGTTATCCAATCACAAATGGTGAGCCATAAACACAGCAATGCTAAAGGGACTCAAGTTGTTTATGCATGTGCATATATTTGTGTGTGTGTGAGAGAGCGAGAGAGCGCGCGCGCACACACACACACACACACACACACACACACACACACACACACACACCAATAATTAAAGAAGAGATCACAAATTGGGAGGAGGGGCGTGAGGGGGCCAGAGCTGGGAAAGAGGAAGGAGTGATGAGCAGTTACCTTGATTTGGTTGCATATTCATGTTTGGTCTGGGACCGTAGTTTCCCATCGGCTGCCCCTGACTCATTGTCATCTGGTTCTGCACAGGCATGCTCTGGGATGATGGCACGGAATGGTTGTAACCTCCCATGGAGCCATGGCTACTTGAGGGCATATTCATGGCACTGTTTGTCATGTTGAGCTGATTGGGTCCAGGTCCCTGCATTGGCATATGGTTAGGCCCTTCGAGGAGAAATGGTCAGAACGAAAAATGAGTTTAAGAGATGCACGGCACAAGTCTTCTTCATTACCCTAGTAACAGCCTAAGCAACAATGTGAACATTTAGTCAACAGGAAATAAGTAAACACTTTATAAACAGGCGACTCTGACAAGGTAGGTGCTGGTATTTTCCCAGTTTAGAGATGAGGAAACTGATCTTGGAAAACCAGGAACTGTCTGTGAGGAATAAAGAAGGAGCGCTAGCCTGCCAGGACAGCCCAAGGAGTAACTAGTGCGTGGTAAGGAGCAGACACAGGCAAAGACGACAGGTAAGTGGAGCACAGGAGTGTAAAAACACTCCTCAATGTAGCAAATGATAAACAACAAGGTAACGTTTATATCTCGGGCAACAGTGACAGAGTTCAGCAGGGGGCGGGGACATCGAGACAGCCACTCGGAAAAAACATCCAGCTGGATCAGTACCTCACTCCTTCCACTAAAGTAATTTCCTATGTATAATAAAAATTTACATATTAAAGGAAAACAAATCACTAAAGATGATTTCAAACATGAGAACTTTGAAAATAATCTTGGAAGGGGAAGGCCTTAAACATGCTTGAAAGCTCAGAGCCATAATAAATGGATAAATTTAGCTACATAAAAATCAATGTGAACCTAACAAAAACACTAAACTAGAAGCTGTGGACACGGCTCAGTTGGTTAACTGCTTACCATGCAGGCATGAGGACGTGGTTTCAGATCCCCAGAACATGTGTAATCTCTGGGGCCTGCTGGCCAGCTAGCCTAGCCCAGTTAAAGAGGTCCAGGTTCAGTGAGACCTTTCTTAAACACTGATCCAGCACATCATGAAGAAACACTTTCATGCACTGCTGAAGGAATTCAAATCTAAGTGCTGTTTTTATACAGAGCAGTTTGCAATGATTAAAGGGCACTAGTTTTATGACACAGAATATTCTGTAGCACAGACTGGCCTCAAATTGACTATGCAGCAAGGGATGACCTAGAACTCCTGACCCTCCTGCCTCCACTTCTGAAGTGTTGGGATTACAGGCATGCACCACTACATCCAGGTTAAAATGCACTTTACACCCATCATAAAATGTACTTGTAATCCAATAATTTAAGTTCTAGGAATTCCACACATAGAAGAGTTCTGGGTACACCTGTGCATGGATGTAAGACTGTGTGCATGCACACAGACCACCAAGACACCAGAAACTTCATTTCTGTCACCAGAGAACGGTGCACAGATTAGACACACCCATAAAGAAGGTGGGAGGCTGGAGAGGCGGCTCAGTGGTTAACCGCATTGGCTGCTCTTCCAGAGGACCCGGGTTTGATTCTCAGCACCCACCACAGCCCACAACTGTCTGTCTCTAAGTATAGTCCCAGAGGATCCTACGCCCTACTGGCTTCCTGGGGTACCAGGAATACATTTGGTACAGACATACAATGCAGGCAAAACATGTATATACTTTAAAGAAAAAAATGTGACATGGGCACTGAAGAAAATGAGACAGCTGTTGTCAGTATTCTGAACTGCCCCTTGGGGACCCACCCAGCCTCTTGATGTCATCTTATATAAAGTCCTCTCCAAGGAAAAAACTCCTCCCCCTTTGCCCTCGCCTGCTCGCGCTCTCTCGCTCTCGCTCTCGCTCTCGCTCTCGCTCTCGCTCTCGCTCTCTCTCTCTCTCTCTCGCTCTCTCGCTCTCTCGCTCTCTCGCTCTCTCGCTCTCTCTCACTCTCTCTCACTCCCTGTCCCTCTCTCTCCCCCTTTAATAATAAAAACTTTCCACATGGACATGTGTCTGCATGGTGTGAGTAACTTCCCGCCGCTCCACGCCGAAGCCTGTGGCAGCCAGCTAGGTCTGCATGGCATGTCTCCCTCACCCACTGGGCACCTTGGCCCAACCCGCCAGGGCCTCCCAAGGGCCGTATCATAACAGCTGTCTGTACAATGAATGGAAAGTTTATGTCAAGGATGCTTTCTTAGAAAGGAAGGAAGGAGGGAGGGGAGGGGAGAAAGAAAGGGAAAGGAAAGAAAGGAAACCAGAAATTACAGGAGCCCCTTTTCCTTTCCCCCAGACCCAGAACTAAGCGTCTGAAGAAGAAAGGGTGCAGAAACATCTGTGCCTTTTGATTTTGGTTCCATAGGCATGTGAACTTACTTTTACTTTCTATGCTTACCAAAAACAAAACAAACAAAAGATTGTCATTAACAAATTGTTATAAAATTGAAAAAAAAGCTATATATATATATATATCTATATATATATATATATATATATATAACTATTAAAACCATGCTTGGGGCCGGGCATGGTGGTATAGGCCTTTTTAATCCAAGGACTTGGGAGGCAGAGGCAGGTAGATTTCTTTGGGTGTGAAACCAGCCTGGTCTACAGAGCAAGTTTCAGGACATCCAGGACTACACAGAGAAACCCTGTTTTGAAATAAACAAACAACCAATAACAAAAAACACTAGGAAATTTAAAACAGATGTAAGAATATATAAGCTATTGGCCTTCCAATTTCTCTCACACCAAACAGTAAACTTTCTTTTAAGACAGTAATGGGTATTTAGAAATTACTGTTTTAGCTCTGTAGTATTCTAGACAATTTCATCCTTAGTTGATAATCTTTGCTCAGAAAACGTTATTTATGGGTGTGCCTTAGCAGGTAAAAGTATTTACTGCCGTGCAAGCCTGTTGATCTGAGTTCCACACTTGGAATCTACATAAAGAAGCCAGACATGGTGGCCACGCCTGAGATCCCAGCACTGCCGAGTGACATGAAGAGAGACAAGAAGGGAGTCCACAGCGAGCTAGCCTGAGGACGCAGTGCAGTAGCACAAAGAAGACCCTTCCTCAGCAAGGCCGAGAGCCAATTCCTCAATTTTCCTCTGACTCCATATACATCCACATACTTAATAAGCATTGGAAATTTTAATAAGAAAGAACGTATCTCTATTACATATAGCTTTATAAATAAACCAAGACATCAGGTTAACAATAACTGTATGCTTCTCAGATGTTTCCTTGGTCTTAGGCCCCATGTAACCTGGAGACTTAGGTATGAGTTCTAATCAAAGGTTCTACCACACAGACTCACAGAGCTCCCAACTGGGTAACCTGGACTAGCACTGTGCCACAGTTCTAAAACTATATCCTAGAGAGCCACACGGTGACTTAGCAAGCAGCTTTCTCTCAACTACAGCCTAACTGCAGACTAAAGAGTGTGCCTGCATCCCTACCTGCATGCTCAGCGAGAGCCGGCCATACTGCGAGCCTTAGCAGGAAACAGACGCCAACCAGAGACACACATTTACCGCCTGCATTACCAGTGGCACATCAATCTTCTAAACCAGACCACCTTGTCTCTTCTACTCAGTGTCCCCCTCTGTTTCTTTGACTAAATCCATCATCCTTGGGCGTCAGCACAACCAACCACACAACCAGGCAAAGGAGAGACTGTGCTGTGCATGTCAATTATCCAGGTTAATAAGAAAAATGATTCTGTTATTGTAATTTACTCTACTGCTAATTGAATAGTGCTCTTTTCTTTTTGGCTAATGAAAATAACCTTAGTCTTCGGAAAGTAAAAATTTTCTCAAATTAAAGGTAGAGTATGCTTTCCCAAAACTGATGCTGTAGACACTGTTGTTATAAAGAACAGTTTAAGGACACTGCAGCAAAAGGTGAAGTAGACGAACACCCATAGCCTAAAAAGGTTACTGTTATACTGACTTACAGTAAAAACGGACAAAGGGAATGGCTCAACATGCAAGCAGCTTTTAATACTGCTTCTAAATCAATTTCCATATTAATGATACTCCATAAACATATGTACTAATAAGAATCTAGATTTGGCTTCAGAAATATCTGCAAGGAAATACACTAAATACACCAGCACTTCAGGGACAATTCTGTTCCTGTCCCCAGATGTTCTTTTGCAGCATTCCTGTTTCTGAGATCAATACATTTTTAGGTAAATAAACGCGATGGTTCTTTTTCATGGACAGGTTTGAATTCTTAAGCCAAGGCACAATCCCTTTCCCCTCCAAAGCTCCTAAAGCCAACTGTACTGCATAGTTTTCAGACAGACTAAATTTAGCCAGTTCTGTTCATCAGAGGAATGCTGTGTGTCAGCTACACCAAAGCCCGAGGGCAGCCTGACAAACACTGAATACAGGTCACGTAGCTCTGTCGCTAACAAACTCGAGGAGAGCTTGGCCTCGGGGGCATCCAAAGCAGTGTTGTCATCAACAACCTAGTGTCCCCTGAGCCCCCACGTCGTTTCAGTTGCTAAGCAACTCTGGTGTTAATGTCTTGGAGGAGAAAACTTACCAGGCATCTGGCCGTTCATCTGGTTCTGCATGTGTGGGGCAGGAGGGCCCCCACCCACCATTCCATCTGAAGGCATGTTGTGAGAGCGGGGAGGGGGCGGAGGGCCGCTCTGACTCATCCCTCCAGGACCCATAGGCATATTCTGTGTGGGCGGCTGAAAGAGACAGCTTAGTAAGACAAGAGAGACAGTAGACGGGTGCATGAAAGACTCATGGAATGGCTGTTGTCTATATTATTAAACTGGATAAAAACAAAACAATAAATGCATTTCAATGCCTTTTAAAGTTGAATTTATTAATATCATATTTAATAATCCCTCATAGCTTTAAGTGCATTGGAAAGCAGACTACAGTTAAAGTGTGCTCTAACTTAAAAAAAATCTCACAGTGAAATGAAATTTTCTAATAGGTTATCCAAACAGATTTTTTCATTTATTGATGATCTCTAACATGTCTACTGTTATTTAAACTACATTTAAAAAACTAAGTGTGCTTTCATAATGAACATATTTGCATGTTTACTAGTGGAAGACTTTTACCTGCAAAGGAGGTAACAACACAGCACATAAAGGAGCAGGAAGTGTCAACGAGCACTGTCTTTGGACCTGGAGCGTACTGACAGGGAAGAACGTCGGACAGCTCAGCTTAGCTCCGGGTCCCTCACTGGCTGGCAATGTTACTGATGGCCTGGAAGGGTACCCAGACAGCGGCCTCTAAAGGACGCCTCTGGCAAGCTTCCTAATGAAATTCTGAAGAAAACTACTCACTAAATCTGAGAGTTCACAAAAGGCTGAAAGACACGCACGCACGCACGCACGCACGCACATAAAAGATGGTCTTCAACACCTGTCTTACAGTGGAAAAGGCAAATGGCTGGTTAGTTTCTCCCAAACCCTCATTTTTGGTCTGCAGGTTAGGAAGACTTAGATATACGTGCTCACTATGCTCCACACATCTCCTCCTGCCTTCTTTCCTTCCTCCTTCCAGGCCTTACACTGATGTCCACTTAAGCAACTCCCTGTATTTGTCACCTCTAATTAGTTACTATGTAGCTTTCCGGATGTGAACACAGCAGCACTTGGCAGGCATCACAAATACTCATTGTTAATGAATCCCTAAGGTAGAGAAATCTTTCTTTTTTCGTAGACCAGGCTGGCCTCAAACTCACAAAGATCCACCTGCCTCTGCCTCCCGAGTGCTGCGATTAAAGGTGTGCACCACCGGCGCCACCACCCGGCAATATTGGTTATTTCTAACAGCACCATTTGAAAAAAATACAAAAATACAACTTTTAATTTATTAGTAAATCCAGATCACTAATCTTTAGTAAGAATTTTAAAACCTCATCTTTAGGTCTTTGTCTAGCTTATATCTTTACACACTTAATAATTTAGTTCTGATTAAAAAAAAAAAACCAGTCACACATCTCAGTTTTAATTATATACATCACCTCCAAATCTGATTAACTCTTTGTAATCCAATCTATAACACATCCTGGATCACTATTATCATTACAAGGCATAGCAAACAAACACTATTGATAACAAATCATAAAGTGCTGGGAAACACTACAAGCTGGAAGAGGAATGAAGGCTGTCCCTCCAGAAGGAGGGTCAAGTGTAAGACCACAAAGGAGCGCCTTTAGCCTTTTCCACTGAGCCAGCTCTCCAGCTGCAGATAGGAAGTTTCGTGGTTTTGGTTTTGTTTTGCAATGGCACAATGGTAATGGTAAAGGTCACTGAGTTGTGTGCTTTACAATGGCTAACAGAGTGGCTGTTATATATGAATTTTATTTCAATCCAAATAAACAAATGAGATAATAGTAACACTACATTTTTAAAGTTTTATTTTTATCTTGTGTGCAGCGGGGATGGGAGGCATTGTTATAATGCAATTTGAGGGAGTTGGTTCTCTCCTTTAATGATGTGGGTCCTGGGGATCAAATTCACATTGTCAGGCTTGGCAGCAAGCTCCTCTACACAGGCAAAGCATTCAAATTTTGGGGTTTTCAAAAACCTAAAAATAACCATGTTTGATATTAGCAAGAATAGGAGAAAAACAAATAAACAAACAACAACAAAACAAACAAACAAACAGGTAAATGGAAAATTTCTGTAAAGTCCTGGGAATCTTATAAGGGAGTTAGGTATAAATTTGTGAGCTAGAAATAAAATCATATAAATTAAGAAAGCAATAGTTAGAAACAACAAAACAGGGCTGAAAGTAATTTACAGAAATACAGACATGTAAAAGAGGGACATACAAACAAATCAAAGAAAGCACCCAGCGGCCAGGACCGAGCTGGTGTGAAGAGCAGACCCCGGGCTGGAGGACCAAGCTGGTATGAAGAGCTTGTGTAGCATGCACAAGACCCTGGGCTGGAGGCCCAGCACTGAAGAAGCAAAGTACAAGAGCATACGCAACATCTGCCTGGAGCATATACAACATCTGCCTGGAGTTACAGAACACAGAGCTGAGAGCATTTCCAAGCTAATAAACGACTCCTTTAAAGCACTGAGACAACACACAGAGAGATAACAAACCAGCCCAGAACTCTACACTAAGATAAAACACTCTTCTCTCCAGCTTGAGGATGAAATACAAATTCTTTAAGGTGAGCAAAAGCTAGAATTTGTTACAAGAAAGAGGTTCACTGAAAAACAACCAGGGTAGCTCACAACCTGCAAACTACAGCTCCAGGGGATCTGACAACTTCTCTGGCCTCTGGGGACAACAGACAAACATACAGTGCAGACATGCAGTCAAACTCTCTTTTAAACAGCAAGTAACTGCATACATACAAACACGTTTGAAGAGTATGGAGGAATGATGACTCAATCAATAAATACATCAATTAACATACATTACTATTAATATTCACAGTAACAATGGCATGTAGAGGGGCTGGGAACAGTAGTAAGCACAAGGCCCTGGGATGAGTCATCAGTACCAGAAGGAAAAGGATGCTCTCCAGGACAAACCCATATACTCAACAGCAAGGGTGTATACACTTCTTAACACAACTTCAAAGACCTGAGAAGCAAAAACTGAGAGAATGACAAAGAGGAAACCACAGAGAAAGAGTTAGACATTTTTCAACATACTTCTCTCAGTAATTCACAAAAGGCCAAAAAACAAAAAAATTAAAAAGGCAAATCAAAAGAGCAGAAACCAGAAGGCTAGCAGAATTAATTACAAATCACTAACAAAATGATATCATTCAAGGAAGCAACCACATGAAATCAGAAATAAATTTTAATTGAAATGATAATTAAAATTTGTGGTAGCCCAGCAGAGGGTGCACACATAGAATTCTAACCCTTTGGCAAGGTGAAAGCTGGAAGAGCATTAAGTCTGAGACACCCTGAGCTACCCAGCAAGATCCTGGTTCAAAAAAAAAGGACAAAGAAGCATGAGGTGCAGAACTATTATGCAGATGATAGTCTGTAGTTTAAAGAAAGCCAAATTCTGGTTCTTTGAGACTACCAATAACCAACAACCCTTAGCAGGAATTACCAAGAAAAAAGAGAATATAAAATTTTAGAGAAATTCAGGGTGCAAGCAGCAATCAATACTCAAGAGACTGAGTAAGAGACAGTAAGAGACCATTCGGAACAACTTTAAACAGGCGTCTGATAACTCAGATGATGTGAAGTAAACACAGCATTGGAAACACAGAGCTTCTGGAAAATGACACAAAACCAGCAAGTCTGAGGGGGCGTGTGGCTCACAGCAGGACAGCCAGCATACTTGAGGGCCTGGACTCAACACAGCAGGACAGCAGCACACTTGAGGGCCTAGACTCAACACAGCAGGACAGCAGCACACTTGAGGGCCTGGACTCAACTCCCAGCACCAAGGGAGGGAGGGAGGGAGGGAGGGAGAGAGGGAGGGAGGGAAGGAGGAAAATTTAATTTCTCTATTAAAAAACTTGATGCATATTTTTTAATCTTTCCTGAAGAAATCTCTTGTGGGCTTTTATTATGGTTTCATATGTAAATCACTTAGGAATAAAAAAATATCAAATAGAAATCCATATGTAACCTTTCAGAAATAAAAACAAGACAGCAGTTTCCAATTCTTTACGAGGCCATCACACCCTGACAAAGGGATTTCAGAAGAATAATTACAGGACATGTTTTCAGACACTAGAAACCTCTGACCAAAACACAAGCAACTCAAGTCTAGAGTAGTGAACAATGACGCACCACATCGTAAGCAGTGGACTGCACTCTGGACACGCAGGCCAGCACCACCGGGAAAATGACATGAAGCACCAAATTACCAAGTGAAGTCTACAGAAGGCTCGTGAAGAGAAGTACTTGATGTATTTAATTCCTATACATAAAAGTCCTCGGCAATGCAGCACAGAGGTGGACCTGGCCAGGTGGCTCAGCAGGTCAGGGTGCTTAACCCCCCCACAACAAAAGCCTGATGACCACAGTGTGACCCCAAGAACCCATTCAAGGTGGAAGGAGAAAACACCCCACAAGGTTGACCTCTGACTCCCACAGCACACCACAGTGCTCACAACCCCAAACACTAACGTATAAAACAATTGAAGAACAAAAGAAGTATCATACCCAAATGAAACTAATTTACAAAACGTTTACAACCAACACCATCTTATGAATGAAATACTGCACTCATGCCCCTGCAGTTCAGGAACAAAACAGAAATACTTACTAACACTGATATTCAGTGAGATAAATCAACAAATTAATGTCAGAAGTAAACTAGAAAACAGCAACGATGACCAAAGACTGGGAAAGGAAACCACATCGCTGTCTCCTCAGATGCATGACTGAGCACACACATGTGCACACATGTAGAGTAAGTAGACACATACATCAACTATGTTACTGTGTATTTCCAACTAACTGAAAATGAAACTGTCAACGAGTAGCACTGAACCGAAGAGAGATGTGCAGCATCTCTAGAGAAACACTGCTCAGGGCCACTAAGACAGCAACAGAAGGACCTGCCGTCTTCAGTCACTGCATACAATAATGGATTCCCCAATGTTAACCATTGCCCCCATCAAAACCACAGCCGGCTTTTCCCATGAACTCACAAACTCGTTCCAACATTTACAAGAACATCCAAAGGGTTTAGAGTCACCATGGCAATCTTAAGAACAATTACAAGCAAATAGGAAGGTCTTAACTATAAGGTACAATAATAAAAACACGTGGTTGGTGCAAGGACAGGTAAAGAGACAGAGAAAAGAGAATAGAGAATTGGGAACTCACACACACACAGTAAGACAAAGACAACTAACATTCATTGGTCAAGGAACACTTTCCAATAAATGGTGCCGAATTAATAGAGTGTGATATGTAATAGATCATAGATAAACTTTTCCTCTTGTCCCCTACCAGAAACTGAACCTAGGAACTCATGCACGGTGGTCAGCTGCCACTAAGTCACATCCACGAACTACTGGATAAACTTTTAAGAAAATATGGGCATATCTTCCAACCTTGATAAAGGAAAATGAACATGCATCCAATGCTGTTACAAGCAGACCAAGGCAACTTTCAAAGTAGAAGGTCTGTGAGAGAGATACAGAAAACAAAGACTTAACTCTATGTACAGGACCCTAGCTTTGAGGCTCAGTTTTTATTTTAAAAATTCTTACAATCAATTACAAAAAGTTCAAGGAATTAAAAAGTAGCCAAGAAAGAGACACTGGAAACTCTAGGGATGACAGCGTTGTTCTGACGAGTAATAAACACATGGATTTATGGAAACTCATCTAAACACGTCAAAGGATGGGTTTACTGCATGTGAATTATACGTCAAAGGTTACTGCATTTGCTACCTTTCCTGGCCCCCACTGTTTCCTCCCAGCATCCCAGATACTTCTCCATTGCTGGGTCCAGTTCTAATTCTTCAGGTCTATCACTGCGCACTGTCTGTAACTCTACTATGCAGTAGGTTAAGGAAGGGCAAGGGCCACGATTACATTATTTGCTAATTGTTGACACATCCAATTATCCAGTATCAATTTGATAAATATTTGGGAAATGATGATGAAATATACATTGGGGTCCTTTCACTGAATGTTTGTTTTCCTCATGTCAGGAATCTACTGATCTAATTCAGGGTCTTCCGCATGCTCACAAGTACTCTTCCGCTGACCATCCTCCTAGTCCTCACTGTTTCTTCCCCTCTTCCGGAAATGTCCCAGATGTGAATCCTTGATGCCCTCCCATGCTCAAATCAATGGATCCCAAGTCTCAGTGAAGGCAGTTCCACCCAGGAACCAGGAGCCACCCCTAACACCTCTCTTTCTCATCCCCACTGGCATTACAGTCTCGGCACATCCTCTGGCCTCTACACCTGGGATGTGACCACGTCTATCTATCGCTTCCTGGACCATCGTCCTGGACCATCATCCTGGTGTAGCTGCCGCCATCTTGGATGTAACAGTTGCCTCCTGATTCCCTCCACTCCATCCTCTTCTGTATCACACTCTCCAGTCTGCACAGGATCTTGTTAAACTACAACAACTTCTCGAAAGCCTCTAATAGCTTTAATTTTCAGAGCAGAAACCCAAGTCCTTACAACAGTCCACAAAGCAATCTTCTGTTGACATGCCTCCTCACTCACTGTATATATTGGCCCAAGGGCCTTCATCCTGTTCCCTTAACAAGAAACAGCTTCCCATCAGCCACTTCTCAATGAGGAGCAGCCTCCTTCCACCTTGCATATCCCATACTCCCCAATACATGTTTTCTGCTCTTTGCCTTCCCTCTCCACAGCTTACCATCTTTCAACACCCTACACAACCTTTTACTATACCTGCCTAGCCTGATGGAAAACAGAACCTAAGACAGTAGGGGTTTCTGGCTGTTTTCTTCACTGACACTTCAAAAGAACTAACTACCACAGTCTGACATATTGTTAAATAATATATAGTCAACAAATTAACAAGCTCAAAATTTCATAGTTTGCCACAAAACTATAAATCAGTGTAACAAATTACCTTCAATATCTCCTTAGAATATAAACATACCACAACAAAACAGAATCTTTAGCTTCCTCATCTGTAGTATAATTGGCATTAACAAAGCTCCCCACAAGGAGGCACCAAAATGACACAGAAACCTAAGAATCAAAACTAGCAACAAGAAACATATGTACACGTAAACCTGCCTAAAGCTGATAAAAGCTAGAGCCATAAACAAGACCTAGTCATGCACTGAGACAGGATGCGTGCCACAGCCTCACCCCTGGCACACTTGTTCACCACTGGCACACTTGTTCACCACTGGCACACTTGCTTTACTTTTTGGCCCTAATTTAGTCTCTCAAAAGTGAATATACACACACATACATGTATACCTACATACATATGTGTGTGTATATTCATCATATATAATATATATATACATGTACACATTTATCTTAAACAGCTTAGGAAGGTCTCTCATGTTCACTCATTCTCACAAGAGATTTCAGGATGCCATCATAAGCAGTACTGAATTTCTGCAGGTGTTCAGTGTCATCAATTAATTTCCATAACTGAATCATCCAAACTCCCCAACTAGAAAGCTAGTTTAAAAAAAAAAAAAACCCTCAGTACTAACCACAGGAACTGACTGGGTGACCCTCCATAGTTAATGCTCCCACCCAGGTCTGCAGGATGACCTTCTCCAAACTTCCTAGGTACTCAGTGTTCACTATTACCTGGACGCTCCCCAGTTTTCATACCAGGTTCCCAATCAACCCAGTCTTTCTCATTCATGAGAGCAAGTATTTCCTATATAACAAACCGAATATTACACTTTACCCCAGTTCTGATAACCCAAATTCATCCGACTCCAACATTCTAATTACTGAATGCCCGTTCCCACCCACTTTGTAGGACAGGTTGTCCTGGACCCTGTGATTCTAAGTAAGGCTCCCAAGTGTTGGGATGCTCGAATTATAGGCATCATGTGCCTGAATTTCATATAAGGAAAGCAAATAAGGGGGGAAAAATTTTCTCTTCCCAGGAAAAGAATTTTCTAGAATATGCTTCGAAACAATGGGCTGAGGACACACTTATAGGAAACACATGCTTAGCATATTTAAAGCTCTGAGACTGATCTCTAAGAACATAGAAAATTAAGAAGAGGTTTTATCACTGTACCTGTGTAAGCATTTCAACCTGGATAGAAAGGTATCCTGTCATTTGGAAGCTAATGAATACCACAAAGTCACACCACACAACAAACCTTACATAAAAGATTTACTGAAAGGGAAGAAGACAGGAGGGTGGCTGCCTCTGCTCAGGTGAGAAACAGCAGGGAACTGAACAGAAGGCAGCAGGGTTTATATGGAGTTCCTTGGGGGCAGGGAGTAGAGCTTTTCACGGTGAAGCTTTCCAGGTTGGGGATTGGTGGGATTTCAAGTCCAGAGCTTGAGCTTTTTGTAGGATGAGGACTGGGGTCCAGCTGTTAGGAGAGTAGAGTGTTCTGTGGGTGGAACCCTAGAGGTTTTCAGGGGAGAAGCCTAGCCACTAGTGTGCCTCGAGGGGATTACTCCTGGAGTTAAGTTGGCTGCCACCAATCTGTATCTACTCCACTACAGCACTTGGGTTACACGTGGGTGCTGGGATCCAAAGTCAAATCTTCATGTGTGGCAGTCTGAATTAAACTGTCCCCCAAAGGCTCATATATCTGAATGTTTGTTTCAGTTGGTGAACTGTTTGGGAAGGACTAGGAGGTGTGGCCTTATTGGAGGAGGTATGTCACTGGGGGGTGGGCTTTGGGGTTTCAAAAGCCCATGCAATTCCCAGTTAGCTCTTTCTTTGCTGTAAGCTCTCAGCTACTGCTCCAGCGACATGCCTGTTCCCATCTCCCTACCATGATGTCCTGGACTCTAACCGTCTACAACTGTAAGCCCCAATAAACTCTTTTATAAGTTGCCTTGCTCATGTTTTATTATAGTGGTATTCTATTTGTACTGAAATGTGATTTTATTTGTATGTTAATAAATAAAGTTGCCTAGGGGTCAGAGCTATCAGCAAGCCATAGCGAAAGCCAGGGCGGTGGTGGTGCACGCCTTTAATCCTAGCACTCGGCAGGCAAAACTAGGTAGGTCTCTGTGTGTTCAAGGATACAGCCAGCAGTGGAGACACACGCCCTTAATCTCAATACCAACCATAGAAGACTTGGAGGTCTGTACAGAGAGGTAGTTATGAGGCAGTCACGTAGTTGGGTTTACAACCAATGAGAAGGCAGAACAGAACTCTTATTTAAAATCAAACGCACAGGAAGGAGTCCCTTTTTCGGAGAGGTCTCTTGGCGGAAGAGGCTAGCTGGCGGAAAGCGGGTAAGACTCTTAGCTCTGACCTCTTTGGCTTTCATCTTTACATTGGCTCTGTGTCTCTTATTTAATAAGGCAGTTGGTTACATCTACATTTTATCCCAGCAATAGAAAAGTAACTAAGACACCAAGCTTGCACGGCAAGCTTTCTTACCCACTGGGCCACCTCTCCAGGCCCAAGTACTTAGGGATGTATATGACCTCATATGCAAAAGCTAGAGTCGAACTCATGGCCTTGTGAATATCAGACCATTAAATGCTCAAACAACAAGCTATACCTATACCATGCATTTAAAAAATGAAAGATAGTATGTGTGGTAGTTAATCCTGAATGTCAAATTAATGGCCTGAGTGGAGCCTAGGAAGATGTAAAGCACACTTCTGGATATCTCTGGCGCTATTTCCTGAAACCACCACATCATGATGTTTCTGACCATCCACTTTAATCCACTGACAGATTGAAATTTTGAGTAGACTGTTAGGAAGTAGTGAAACAAGAGAATGTGGGGGTCTAGCTGGAAGAAGCTGGTCACTAGGGGTCATGCCTTTGAAGGGTCTAACTTGGCCCAGTCCCCTGTTAATTTTCTGCTTCCTGGCTGCCAAGAAGAAAATGGCTGTCTTCTATGACCTTCCCCTAATGTTGAGAAATGCACGGAGTCTGCTTAAAGGGTAAAGGAATTTATTAGGGAGGAAAACTCACTATAGCATGGGAGATTTATCGTAGGATCCTGGAAGGCAGAGTTACAGTCTGACGCTGTTCTTCAGGCTGGTCTGTCTCAGCATCCAAGCCCATGAGGGAGAGCAGAGAGCAGCTGACAGTGTCTCAGGTCTTAAGGGTAGCCCCGAGCCCCGCCCCAGGGGCAGGTACTTCAAGGTCATAGGAAGGTAGGGCAGTTACTTGCTACATCTCTAAGGGAGGTACTTCAAGGTCATAGAACCACTACCCATTACATTCCTCCATGATGTTTCTATCTTGCTGGAAAAATAATGGAGCCAGTTGACCATAGACTCTTATTTCTGAAAACTTAATGCCAAAGTAAATCTTTTAATTCCTAAGTTATTTCCTTGGGTATTGTCACAGCAACAAAATAACTAGCACATTTATATTCACTCTTTATATTGTTTTTGTATCTGTATCAATTTGCTTAAATTACAGAAGCAATGCATTTATAAACATGGTAAAAAATAAATAAGGAAATCTAAAAGCTTAGTATACACATTTCTTGAAACTTAAAACAAACCTATATAAACATATGTTTAATTTTTAAAACTAAGGCAGCACTATTTACAAGTTATTATTTAGTGTTGTATAAATCAACCTTATTCAAGTGTAGAACTCTACTAAATAGCTGTATCTGCTTTTTAAGTCATCCTCAATCCTGGCACTTGCTCCTGTTTGTTGGTTTCATTAATAGAAACAATGCTATAATAAACAGCTTTATACAAACACTTGTGCACGTGTATAAATCAACAGGCTATAGGGCTGGGGAGACGACTCAGTTGGTAAAGTGCTTGTCACCCAAACATGAAGATCTGACTCCAGAGCTCCAGCACCCAGGGAAGAACTGGGAGAAAAAGGTGAGTGGTGGCAGACACACCAAGTTCCAGGGCTTGCTGGCCCCACCAGCATAATCAGACCAGTGAGGACCAGGTTATGTAAGACACCATCACAAAAAGACCAGAGAGCAACCGAGGAAAATACCCAAAGTCACCCTGTCTTCCATACACAAGCCCACATACGTGAGCACACTCAGCCACACACATACGAACATGCATACAATACACATGCATATGATTTTTTTAAAGTAAGTTAGTCATTTTCCAACACCTAGGTTCTTTTCTTAATCATATAATACATATGATGGCATAGTAATTCCATTCCCTATAGGGAAGAATGAAGCATTATTACCAATTAAACTAAAAAAGGAACAAATCCAACAATCCTTTGGAAGCTTGCGCGCTCTCTCTCTCTCT
>CABHPR010145087.1:44611-57995 GCA_902168415.1 Peromyscus melanophrys
ACACACACACACACACACACACACACACACACACACACACACACACACTGCAGTCTTCACAACGCTCTACAGCAACAGATGTTCTTTCACTTTACTTATTGTACTTTATAGTTATATTAAATTTTAGTCATAAAGGGCCTTAAATGATGCTCTGACAGAATACTCATTGAACTTAAAAACTAAAATCAATTTTGCTAAAGCTTTTGGAAAAAAGAAAAGCCATTAATTATCACCCACGGGCTTTTCATGATCTTAAATGTAACATCACCCAAAAATTACAGACTAGAAAATGAAGGTATTATCTAAAATGTAAGACTATGTACTCTGAATCCATTTTTATTCATAGACCAATCTTTCATTCTTTGTATATAAGTCATTTACAATTACAACTACCTTTAATAAAGTTAAAATTTGAAACATATAATTGGTTAAAGTTCTATTGTGCTTTTTGTTGTACTATTTGAAATTCAGTGTCCAAAATGAATTAAAAGAAAAGTAAGATAAATAAATAACTGTCAGCAGCCTTCTTGATCCCAATGTGCTTTTGTGTCCTTAGTCTTATTAAATGAGTATCTGTTCCAAATCCTCTTCCTCAACCCTGTACTGAGTCACTGCGCCCTGGCCATCTGACTCCAAACTCTTCTGGACCCAATGCCTTGTCTCAGGAAGGCTCCAGCTCTACACTGCCCTCACCTGCATCACCGTCACCCCATCAACATTTATCGACTGCTCTCCTAGATGCTAAACACTAGGGGTTTTTATTTAACCATCATCATCATAATAATGATAAAATATAGTGCTTTCTCAGGGTATGTAAATGATTCATAATTTACCTCATCAAGTGAAGTTGATACTGCAAGAGTATGAACTCTATTTTTCTGAAGTTTCATATACCATAATATCATTGAGTGCTTCATTTAAGAATCATGGAAATCAAGGCTCTCGACCCTTACTGTCTTCAGAATCACCTCAGGCCTTTAGAGCACAGAGACATACCCCTCCCCAGACAACTTAACTACTGATAGTTTTAAGTAATTTTCTTTTCTGGATGATTCTGAGATGCGACCATGGTTGAAAATATTAGACAACGTGATATCCAAAAGCTTTCCCAATGCTAAAACTCTTGATTTTATGGATTTAAAGTTAACTATTGCAACAAAAGACTATTTTCCCCATGAAAAACTAATAAAAAATTGAAACTTATATTGAATTAAGTTGGTCTCTCAAAAATTTTAAAACCATTTAATTGTACACAATGTGTGTATGTAAGAGAGACATACTGAGAGAGACATACAGAGAGAGACAGAGACAAAGAGAGACAGAGAAGGCTTCACATAGCCCAGGCTGGCCTTAACCTTCCACTTCTCCTGTCTGCCTCTCCCAAGTGCTGGGATTCCAGGTGTGTACCACAGTACCCGTCTGAGAGGAGCTACTCTCCTGTTACCACAGCCTTCTCAAAGTCATCCTCCCTCCTGCGACACCTCCAAAGCAACTGTTCACCTTCTGGGTGATTTTTCATTGGTCTGTCTGAATGTTTTCTGAGGTCCCTCTCTATAGCCCTGGTTGTCCTGAAGCTCACAATGTAGACCTGGCTAGCCTTGAACTCGATCCGCCTGCTTCTGCCTCCTGCCACCACACCAGGTGTCTGGATGTTTTTTAATTACTTTCAAGTGTCCTTTTCTTTACAGGCTTAACCCTTTGTTGATTTCTATTAATGATGTACTCATTTCTACATTTCCCCAAATACTACCCGCTTTGTGAGCCCTGCTCCCTCACATCCACTGAGCCCAGCTCCCTCATGGCCATAAAGGACAAACCACTTTATTTTCATCTTTAATGGATGTTAGGCAAAATTTTATTTTGAAATAATGACATATACCAAATAGCAATGCAGATATGAAATTCATGAGTAAAACAGAATATGGAGTGGTGAATCCAGATAAATGGATCTGAAATGTCTTTTTTCCTATTTTTAAACATGCATTATTAGTTATAATAATTAGATGTGATAATATATAGGTAAATTTTCTATACTAATTGAATTATAAGGAAAAATGTAAACTTTAAAAACAAATGCAAAGAAAAGCATTTACAATTTAGTAACAGATGATACTATAGGTTAGAGATTTACAGCAAAAATTTCAAATTTGTCACAGTAGTTTCTCATAAAGTATTACATTATTGTTTCCCTTATTCATTCATTTTATGTGTATGAGTGATTTACCGACATGTATGCACATGTATGTTACGTAGTCATCCTAGATTGAAACACGCCATCCTGCAGGAAAGCTCTTTAATAGGGAGGCAAACAACTGAAAATAGACTCAGGAAGTCCCTGAAGCTGAGCAGAGTCTCTAACCCATTCCCTGCCAGAGTGTGCAATAAAAGCTGAGAAGCCCTCTGACTAGAGGAGACGAGACAAGCTGTAAAGACAACTTGAAGACGAGATGAACCGCAAAGAGGACTCTGAGCCCAGACCAGCTGCATGGAAGCAGCAGAAACCAGCTGAGCTGCCTGGAAGGGACGCTCTCCAACCTATCTGAGCCGCCTGCAGGCTGTGCAGTGTCCAGGTCCCCAGCTTTGTAAGCTGTTACCCACGCTGGGGGGTCTTTGGTGACACAACTGTCCTTGAGTCATTTCTGCTCCTGGACACAATCCCAATAAAACTCACTGGTTCGCCAAGTTGGACTTCGATGGTGTCCACACTTTGGTCTGTCGTGGGGTTCCTATCTGGGGTAAATAGATGTGTGTGCTGTGCCTCCCCAGGAAAATTTTTGTCATGTAACAGTGCACTGCATGCATTCCTTGTACCCAAGGTCAGAAGAGAGAGTCCAATTCCCTGGAACCAGACCTACAGACAGCGATCAGCCACCTAAACTGCACAGTGAGTTTGAAGTCAGCCTAGACGCCATGAGAACTGATCTGCAATAATAACACGATGATGATGATAATGCAGGGGGATTCTGAGTTTAAAAAAAAGCTTGAAAAACACCTCAACACAGAAAAATCAAAGCCAAAAAACTTTTTCTTTAAAATCAGTAACCTATGTGTGTCAAGAATGACAGAAAATTCACAAGAGAATATACAAATAAATTATTCTAAAAAAAAAATCAAGATTCCCATATATCCTGTTATTAGAAAGATTATTTCATCAACTTTATAGAAATAAATTTAAAATGCTACTAAAATACCAAAAGCCACATCTTACCAAAATAGACAATGTACAAAATATAAAAACATAAATTCCCTATCTCCTTAAAAAAAATAAACATTTTCATACAAGGGAAACTAGATTCAGATACTTTTCTATAGAAGCATATCAACCATTTAAAAAGTCACATTTAACACACTGTTTCAGATAAGAAAAAGCAGGAAAATTCCATTTCATTTTATGAAGCCTACTGCAATTAATACACAGAAGAAGCACCATAAGAAAGGAAAATCAGCCGGGCGGTGGTGGCGCACGCCTTTAATCCCAGCACTCGGGAGGCAGAGCCAGGCAGATCTTTGTAAGTTCGAGGCCAGCCTGGGCTACCAAGTGAGTTCCAGGAAAGGCCCAAAGCTACACAGAGAAACCCTGTCTCGAAAAACCAAAAAAACAAAAAAACAAAAAAAAAAAAAAGAAAGGAAAATCAGAGGTCAGTTATAAAGATGCAAAATCCTTATAAAGCATAATACAGCAGGTATTTAAAAGAACAGTGAGCAACCTGGGCACGCACACACGCATGCGCACGCACACACACACACACACCCGTTAACACAGCACCTTGGAAGCAAAGGCAGGATTCTGAGTGCCAAGGCCACCCTCTGCTACAAAGCAAGTTCCAATCCAACCTCAGCTATAATGAGATGTCCCATCTCAAGGAAGAAAAAAAAGAAAGGTAAAGGTGAGTACACACAAGAAAGTTCACTATGAAGCAGGATTCACTGGTGAGTTTACCAGTGTGATTTACCACACTGACAGCAGATTAAAGAAGAAAAGCACAAGTTCACCTCACTAGGTACAATACAGTCAAGTTACACACTCCTAGCACACCAGAAACCAAAGCAGACCTACTTACTTTGATCAAAGTTACCTACAGAATACTAGAGCAAACATCATACTTAATGGTCAAACAGTTAAAGTTTCCCTCTAAGATCAGGAACTAGACAAGGATGTTCTGTGTTATCACTTCTAAGAAGAGAAGCTGTCAGGACTGTCAGAGAACAAACAGAATTCCTGTTCACAAATGACAGAACTGTGAATACAGAAAGCAAAACACTAGCAATTAAATTGGACAATGTCCAAGAGGCTAAGATTCAAAATTAACCACATTTCCATGCAGATGACAGATGCAGTTAGAATAAAGTTTAAAAACCACAAAGACAGGCAGCTAGAGATGCTTACCCAGCAGCACAAGGCTGGGACCGCAAGTCCACCACTGGAACTCACAGAAAGGTAGAAAGTACAGGGTTGTCCTCTGACCTCTGTTGTGTGATATTATGTTTTGCATTCTGACAAATAAAGCTTGCCTGGAGATCAGAGGGCAGAGCTAGCCACTAGTTAACCATAGAGGTCTGGAGGTCTGTATAGACTGGAGACAGGAAGTGTAGGGTAGAGACCAGACGCTTTTGTTCAGAGGATTTGGAGAGGTAAGAAGTCATTCTTGACTGCTTCTTTGATCTTTCCAAGTTAATACCAGTATCCGTATCCTGGTTTTTATTGATAAGACTAAATGGGATTACATTTCATTTGGCATCCAACTTTTGGGGCATGAATTCATGAAAAAGCCACATGCCTGAGTCTTTGCGGCTACTGGCACACACTGGAGCTGCATGTGGCGGCTCCTGCCAGAGTCACTGCCCCGCAGGCTGGGTTTTCCTTTCCCCCCCCCCCACAACCCCTGTGAGAGTCTGGGAATTTTCTATTGCAGTCTCTCTGAAGCAAACTCCACAGGCACTTGGGCTCCAAATACCACCAGAGTTAGCCCCTCACCACCAGGCAGCTCCCACATGTGCTTCTTCCACACGCTCCCCTGTGTGCATTTTTCAGACAGACAGCTCCCTCTCCCAGAGGTTGTGGGCTGTCCCTAGGCCCCCTCTTCGGGCTGCTGTCACACTAGGTAGCTGCCTTGACAGCTGCTTGGGCTTCTACTGTTCTATGCAGCAGCAGTCAGCCTTACACTTCACCATCATCTTCAGCATCACTGTCAGCAAATTTGGTGAGACAACTGGGAATTCTTAAAGGGGGGAAGGAGTTTTTTAAAAAAAAGTTTTCTCTCCATGCTGAAAAATGGGAAACACTATTATGATGATGGAGGGAGTTAGGTCTCTGTGTGATTGTACAATGGATGGTTTAAAAATGGAACAATTAAAAGAAGGGATAATCAAATTAACTGGGATTGACATAATGTTAATTATCATTCTGGTAATTCTTATCCCTAAAAAAGTTGGTTGATATGAGTGCCAAGATACAAGCCTTAGAAAAACTTATTAAAACAGATCATAGAGATATCCAGACAGGAATTTAAAGGAGAACCAACCTCATCATTACATTATAAAATTAGAGAGGAACAGCCCAAGGCTATCAAACAACCAACCTTAATTTATTCAGTTAACTTACAGGAACAACTGCCAAATAAAAGGAATCTACAAGGTTATGCAAAAGCTGACTGGATTCCTGTGGAAATGTTAGATTTGAGGAGATTTAAGGAAACAATAGTCTCATATGGCATGCATTCACCTTTTGTGAAGCAGATGTTAAATTCATGATCAACTAGTAACAGAATTGTCCCATGAGACTGGAAGGACTTGGTTACAGCAGTATTGGAACCTGGTCCTCAGTTACAGTGGAGGACTTGGTGGAAAGCTGAGACTAGGACAACTGAACAACAAAGTAGGGCTAGAGGTATGGAAATCTCTCAAGACCAACTTCTTCGAGAGGGCGATTATGCTGATTTACAAAGACAGTCACTGTATGATGAATACACCCTGGTTTTATGCCATGCAGCAGCTTCAAATGCTTGGGACAGAATTGAATAAGTTAGAAAAAGAATGGAGTCATTTACTAAAGGTATACAGGGCCCAAAAGAAACCTTCATTGAGCCAGGCGTTGGTGGCGCACGCCTTTAATCCCAGCACTCGGGAGGCAGAGCCAGGCGGATCTCTGTGAGTTCGAGGCCAGCCTGTGCTACCAAGTGAGCTCCAGGAAAGGTGCAAAGCTACACAGAGAAACCCTGTCTCGAAAAACCAAAAAAAAAAAAAAAAAAAACCTTCATTGACTTTTTACAAAGATTGACTTCAGCTGTAAACAGAATGATACCAAATTCAGAAGCTACACAAGTAATAATTAAATCTTTGCCTTTTGAAAATGCCAATTCAAAATGCAAAAGGGTAATTAGGCCTTTAAAGGCAAGATCAGCACCCATAGAGGAACGGATCCTAGATACAGTCAATACTGAATTTCATAACCATGATTATGCTTGGATAGGAGAGGCGATTTCCAAAGACTTGAAGAAAAACTCAAAATGTCAGGTATTTTAATTGTGGCAAACAAGATCACCTAAAAAGGGATTGTAGACAGGGCATTCCTAGAAATAATGTTTTTTCTAGGAAAATCCAAACAGAAGGCCCCTGCCTTCTGGAGTATGCAGGTGTGGCAAAGGTTGACATTAGACCAATGAATGCAGATCAAAAAGGGACAGACAGGGTAACCCTTTGCCATAGGGAAAACACCTTGTTGAGGGGGGGGGAGCCTCTCACATGCTCCCATGTCAAATTTGGTTCAGTCATTCCCTGTCACTGTGGGGGAAATTCCTCCCCAGAGCAATTTAAGGACCTAATTAATGCCTATTGTTAAAAAACAAACAAATAAAAAACAAACAAACAAACAAACAAAAAACATACTGCCCTGGATGATAGAACAGCTTAGAAGATGAAACAAAAATTTCAGGAGAAACCATATAGCAAATATTTTCGTAGGCTTTTATAAATTATCAAAGACCAAAGCTAAAGGTACAAATAAATGACATTATGATTGAAGGTCCTGTAGACACAGGGGCAGATGTAACAATAATTGCACCAGAATCTTAGCATCCAAATTGGTCTCTTCAGGAGGTAAATATTCAGCTTTTAGAGACTAGAATTTTATCTGAGGTAAAGCAAAACACCAGATGGGTCAAATGTATAGGGCCAGAAAGACAAAATGGAAAATTAAAGCCATATGTGGCAATACAACAATGAATTTATGGGGACATGATTTGTTACAGCAATGGAATACCCAGATTAACATTCCTCCAGTCTCAGAAACAAACCATAAACTAACTTATGTTTTTGGAAAAACTATTAAAAAGGTATTATAAGTAACAGTTAGCAACCATTCTGTTGTTGTTGTTGCTTGGCTCTTTTTTGGGGTGCCTGTGACCCAGCTCCCAAATAAATCACACATGGAGGCTTATTCTTAATTATGAATGCCCGGCCTTAGCTTGGCTTAGTTTCTAGCTAGCTTTCCCTAAATTAACCCATCATATTTTGCCTCTGGGCTTTTCCTGTTCTCTAACTTCTGTGAATCTTACTCTTACTCCATGGCTTGCTGTGTAGCTGGGTGGCTGGCCTCTGGAGTCCTCCTCCTCTGGCTCCTAGATCAGATCCCTCCTCCCAGATTTCTCCCTTTATATATTCTCCCTGCCTGCCAGCCCTGCCTATCCTTTCTCCTGCCTTGCTATTGCACAGTTCTTTATTAGACCATTAAGTGTGTTAGACAGGCAAGGTAACACAGCTTCACAGAGTTAAAGCAATGCAATATAAACAAAAGTAATACACATTAAAATATTCTACTACACCATGCAGGTTGTACAAAAAGAGTGTACAACAGCTGCTGATCTTTCAAAGGTACCAACAGTCCTACCTTTAAAATGGTTGACTGAAAAACCTGTCTGGGTGGAACAACGGCCTTTGGCATCAGAAAAATTACAGGCCTAACAACAGCTAGTACAGGAGCAGCTAAATGCTCAACATATTGAATAATTGACAAGTCCTTAAAACTCTCCTATATTTGTTATTAAAAAGATATCTGGAAAATGGTAACAGATTTAAGAGTTGTTAATAAGGTGATTCAGCCAATGGGCTTTTTATAACCTGGAATTCCCCTGCCTTCTCTATTACCTAAAGGATGGCCTATTATAGTTGTCGATTTAAAAGACTGTTTCTACACTGTACCTTTACAAGAAAACGATAGAGAAAAATTTGCCTTCACAGTGCTTACTTATAATAACTCTCAGCCTGTTAAGAGATATCAATGGAGGGTCCTCCCACAAGGGAGTGATGTCAAACAAACAGTCCCGTCCTGTACCAGTATTTTGTACAACAGCTGAAGGAAATGATTCATGTACAGTTTGCTCAGTCTGTAATTCACCATTATATGAACGGTGTCTTACTAGCTGATTCAAATGTAGGTAATTTAGAGAAAATGTTTGAAGTAAAGAAAATTTTGTCTTGTTGAAAATTACAAATTGCTCCTGAAAAAGATACTATTACACAGAGACTGTATAACAAATGATACAGCTAGCTATCCAGGACTTGACAATTATCCCAAATTTTTTTTTCAAGATGCCTAAAAATGCTGTCACCTCCAGACAGCAGGAATTAAACTTAAGAACAAGATGCCCACATTCCCAAGAGGTGGGGTGGGTGGTTTTTGGTCGTTCAGTGGATATGGATATTTGTCATCATTTAGGGGAGTTGATTACAAGTTGCTATTGGTAATGGTCAGGAAAAAAGCTGAACAAAGGAGATTATATTCAGAGATCTCGTTCTAAAAAGAAAAAAGAGGGAGCCGGGCGGTGGTGGCGCACGCCTTTAATCCCAGCACTTGGGAGGCAGAGGCAGGCGGATCTCTGTGAGTTCGAGGCCAGCCTGGGCTACCAACTGAGTTCCAGGAAAGGCGCAAAGCTACACAGAGAAACCCTGTCTCGAAAAACCAAAAAAAAAAAAAAAAAAAAAGAGGGATACAGAAATGACAGGGGCAAAGGGTAGATTATTAAATCTACTTTTAAACCAAAAAAAAAAAAAACCAACTGCTAGTTTTAAATATTTTACATTGATATGGATTTTTGTATACTGATACAAATTTGAGGTTATTTGTTATACTGTATATATGTTTCTACTCTTGTTTAAGATATTTTTGTACATTGATACAAATCTAAGGTTATTTTTGTTAGAACATACTGTATATGTTTCCACACTTGTTCAAGGTATCATACCTATACAGCTCATTTAACAATGTAAACTTCTAGTTGTTGAAAGTTATTATTACAAAGTAGGATAATAAAGAAATGCAAGTCAGTAGTTAGTCACCTATTACAATCAAACTTGTAGTCATGTTAAGTATGTTTTCATAGTCAAACATATTTTAGACAGGCAAGTGGTCTTCAAACACAAGATCTACAGAATATAGCATTTAAGATGTTCAGTAACATAAGTTAGTTTTTTGTTTTGTTTTGTTTTGTTTTGTTTTTTATGACAATGAGACATATCTGTTCTGGGCAGCACCAATCTACTTCAGAAATAATGGGAATCAAAGAAACTCTATATGAAGTTTACTTTCTTTGCAACAAAAGTCAGCCACTGGGCAGGGAACTGCCCTTGCACTGACTGCAGACAGGATGCTGTCCAAATTGGACAAGTGGGACACAAAAGGAATTGACAAGGTGGGACAATCCTTTCAAAGTCCTGCTTCACAGAAGTCTATCAGATATTCTAGGCCTGCAGGCCAAAGAGGGATGCCCCCAACGTTGAAGAAGAACCTTGGGTGACTGACCAAGCAGACAGCTGTTTCTGTTATTTTTTAATTTTGGAAGTTGTTTGTTCTGCACTTCCTGTTTACTTGGGTAATATTACATCCTTCTTAGCTCTCTGACGGAGTTGAAGAACAGACAGTTTTGTTTTTAACAAATTCAGAAAAGACACTCACAAAAGAGGTGTATATAAGTATATAAGGTTGAGAGACATCAAAAGATAGGCTGGCGATGCGAGTCAGGGCAGAAGGTGAGTTAGGTACAACACTCTGGACTCACCAAGATAGGACAGATAATAGAGTATTTTCTCTGAACTTGTCAAATACTAATGGACTAGACATTGTTAATGTAATTACTGCCTGTATATATTTGTATATAGTTATTATACTTACTGTATATAGTTTTTCTATGCTAGTTAAAACCTTTGCTTTTTATTTAAACAACAAGGGGGAAATGTTGTGTAATATTTTGCTTGTGTTCTGACAAATAAAGCTCACCTGGAGATCAGAGGGCAGAGCTAGCCACTGGTTAACTATAGAAGTCTGGAGGTCTGTACAGATGGGAGACAGGATCTCAGGTCCTTTTGGTCAGAGGATTTGGAAAGGTAAGAAGTCACTGGTGGCTGCTCCTCTGCTTCTCTGATCTTTCTGCTTTTACCCCGATATCCTGGTTTTTATTGATAAGACTAGTTAAGATCATGCTTCAGACCTGCACATGAGTGCTGTGGTGCACATGCATGTATACACACGCCCCTGAATGAAGTGCCTAGCACTATACCCAATGAGAGCAGAAAGATGCTTCAGGAGAGAAATCCAGAAACTTAACTGACAGATATGAGAGGAATGAGAAAAGAATGCATATAAAATGCTCTTGATTTAGAAGACTCGATTTTTTTTAAGGTGTCAATTCTTCCCAAAGCGACTTAAAGTCCAGGTAATAATGAAAATCCCAACAGGATTAGGCAGAATAATAATGTGACATGCTGATGTTTAAGTTATATGGACATTTGAAGAGCTCACTGTATCCAGGGCATTCTTGAGGAGGGAAGAGGGAAGAAATGTATTATTAGGTATGACAAGATTATGGAATTTATTTAGAAAGACCAACACAACAGAGGTCCAACACAGATCCACACATATACCAACACTTGATAAATGATATAAGTGGTCAGACAAACCAGATAAAAAAATCATCTCCAAAGATGCTAAGACAGAGAAGTAGTTGTTTGGAAGCAAACAGAAGAAAGCCAATTCCTCCCACAGTCCGCAGAAATCAACTCAAGGATAATGAAGTTTAAGGCAATATCCATACAAACTATTTCATGTTCAAAACGAAACACGTTAAATATGCCCAGGAGGATGCAGCTTAAGGCCAAGGATCTTCCTATCAGGGTAATCTTATGTTCTTACACAGTGCACTATAAAGCAATCAACTACAAACTTGTAGATGAAGACAAGAGATACCTACAAAATCAGAAATAGGTAAAAATAGTTTCTGAGGGTGAGCATGGTGGTGCATGCCTTTAGGAAGCAGGGGCAGGGGGACCACTGTGAGTTTAAGGCCAATCTTGTTTACACAGCAAATTTTGGGCCAGTCAGGGATACAGTGAGACCTTGTCTCAATAAAATAAAATAATTGAAATAATTTATGGAAGTAGAAACACCACTTAGATCTCAAATTCTTAACATTTCTTTTCTGGTTCTGTCTACTAAAAATGTTCAATATCCATGAAAATCTTGTAATAACAAATGTTCCAAGCATTCAAATTGGTCTCTGGGTACTAATCCCAAAATAAATGAAGAGGAAATGAAAGAAAACTCCATTTCTTGAGCATAAAAGATAACCAGACTGCTATCTCAGACCTGAAAGCACCATACTGTCCTGACAGGATCCAACAGGAAATCCACAGCACCTAGAATATCATCAAACCCAGCTCTGAGTCTCTACCTAATTATCAGTTTGTGCACTGAGATGGAAGGACATGTTATAAAACTGGAAGACAGAATTCAGAGTATGATAAAATCTGCACAACACTTAGCTCAGTTTACCCAACAAATAAATGGAGATATAAAAGGATAAACTGCAAGGTACACCAACCAGTGCAACACCAGGATTTTGTCTGGACATGAGGTAATCAAATAAAGTTGAGTTTGTTGAAGAGATAAAACTTGAAAAGCAATTGGACATTCATTGATGTT
Organism: Peromyscus melanophrys; assembly: GCA_902168415.1. Classification (NCBI taxonomy): domain Eukaryota; kingdom Metazoa; phylum Chordata; class Mammalia; order Rodentia; family Cricetidae; genus Peromyscus; species Peromyscus melanophrys. The sequence goes on from CABHPR010145087.1 coordinate 56,583, forward strand.
GAGAAACTGATTTACTTTGTTGTGAAGAATAGCAGTCCTGACAGCTAAAGATTCATATGAAAGTGTTTAGTACTGAAATGATAGGAAATACCCTAGATACTTTAGCAATTACTTAGTAATTAAAAATAAACTAAATAGATAGGTAGACAGGTGAATGGACACAACTTCCCCAGGGAAGAGTGTTTTAGATGAATTAATTCAAATACTCAAATTAGATGAGTGAAACAGTCCTGCATTTAGAGAGTATAGAATAGGCTCGTGTTCTCGAGATAATTCAGAGCTTCTGACACAAAATTCAAAATCACTGAAACAAATCACGTTAAATCAAAGAGCTACAGACTTGACCTCACACACTTTCAAACACACACACAGCTACAGACACGGACCTCACACACTTTCACACACACACACACACACACACACACACACACACACACACACACTGACCTCACACTTTCAATCACATACACACTCACACATTTTCAAACACACACACACAGCTCACATGTTTCAAGGCACTTACTGCTGGCAGCAGAGACTGCATATTTTGATTAGAATCTGCTATTGTAGCGAGGTATACCAGGTTCGTATGCAACATCTGCTGATACCTATTAAAATAAAACAAATACCAGTATTAAAGAACATCTTCCTAGCTACTTAAATACAAGCAGCATTATAATTATTACTAGAGCTTAATGAAAGATGTGTTAGCTAAACATCGACAGCACTTTTCCTATTTCCTCTGCAAAATAATTCCAAATGACACATAACACATTTAGGGTAATGGGGGAACATGGTGATTCCACTACGTGCTAGAGAGGATCCGTTCCTGTCAATGTGCACACACCTCACTTAACAGAGGCAGCAGCTCTCGCTTTCTCCTTACCACTGAGGAGTCATGGTTGAGAGACTGCTGAGTTACACACGATTCCATGGCTGCTCAAGGAATAACCGATGTCCAGCCTCAGACATACAGTATATTAGGTTTTACAAGAACTAAAATAAAGAAGTTCAATAAAATATGCTTACCACCCCACCCCACCCTCACACTTCCTTCTGCTTTTGTTGTGGTTGGTTGTTCTGAGACAGGGTCTCATTATGCAGCCCTGGCTGTCCTGGAACTCACTATGTAGGCCATAGGTCTCAATGACACAGAGGTCCACCTGCCTCTGCCTCCCAATATAGACACGAACAAAATGACAGGACACTGAAATCATTAACAATTCACTTGAAAATAATAGAGCAAGTTCTTAATACTTGGGCTGTATAGCTAAATATAACTACAAAAAATGGCTTTTAGGATTACTGCTTAATAATTAAAGTTGCTTTATGATTTTTTTTATTTTTTTTATTTTTTATTTATTTATTTATTTATTTATTTATTTATTTATTTATTTATTTATTTATTTATTT
>CABHPR010145088.1:0-15716 GCA_902168415.1 Peromyscus melanophrys
AGTGGCCTTAAGAAAAATTAGGAACCACATGATTTGTCAAGGATTCTGTGTCTTCATATTTTCCCACCTTATCATTCTTATCTGTTGGCCAATTGTCTTCATGGATATTGTTTCATGGGAGAAAACAGTTGCTTTGGCTCCAGACATTGAATTAATGTTAAGAGCTATAAAAAGTTGAGAGTGAACTATTGGCTGGAGACATAGCTTGCCTAAAACATGGGAGGCCCTAGATCCAATTCCCTATACCATAAAAAAAGTAAATAACTAGAGAATGAACTCATATCTTATGTTATTTTATTTCATACAACAGCAAAACCATCCTAAGAGCTCTGTGTCAGGTTCAGCAATACTCATGCCTGATCACCTTTGTTCTCAAGGAGGCTACAAAACATATTTCCTGGGACTGACAGTACCTGATTGTTGTGAGTTGGACAAAGAAGAAAGAAATTAGATAGGATTTTCTGGTCATGAAACAAGTCTATCATAAACAGCAAAGCAAAAAGTGAGTTGAATCATGGGAAAAGGTAGACAAGGCACACTTAGCAGTGCCTCTAGAAGAGGGGCAAGAAGTGCAAGAAGTGTTTGTATGTAGATTGACCCAATTCCTCATGCAGAAATTCTTTCTCGTCCCACCGTCTATCTCTTGAGATTATATATAGATATAGGTATATAGATGATAGATAGACATGTATACATACAGATAAAATGTGTAGGTAAATGGTAGGTAGCTTTGTTGATAGATAGGTTGATAGATAGAGAGACACCCCTCTCTGTGTTGATCTCTCCATTTCTTCTTCCCTGTACATCTTCATTTAGTGCATTGCAAGCATTTTTCCTTATGATTTATTTACTTTTCATTTGGAGTAAAGGACAATGAAATTTCTCAGACAGTGATATGACAAGAGAGAGACAGAGAGACATAACAAAGGGGAGAGAGGGAAAGGGGGAGAAAAAGGGAGAGAGAGAGAGAGAGAGAGAGAGAGAGAGAGAGAGAGAGAGAGAGAGAGAGAGAGAATACTTCTTTGCATGCTTAGATATAGAATCAAAGTTTAATTTTTGGCTCCTGTGCTAATTATGAATTTGAATCAAATGAATTCTCATTTAAATTCAAGTCTTGTTTTTCATTTGTTAATGAATCCACGGCAAATAAATTTATTTGGTGCTATATTTTATTATTTCATTATAATTCTATTACAGAGTAACAAAAATCATAATTAAACTTAAACAAATTGGCAAATTCCTCCTCACAGTCTTCCTCACCATGAACCCAGAATGTCAGGCAATGTGCTACATACTATCTGTAGGCTAGCCCACCAAATTTCATTTTTATTTTCATCATCAGACATGTCAATGTTGAGAGTAGAAGTGGTTTGTCAAAAATTTCTTTAAAAATTACAGGGCCACAAATCAGACACAGTTGCACTCAATTCAGAGTCTACGTGCTAATCCACTGTATCATTGATTAACTGAAAAATACCCCAAGGAGCTATGGGAACTATTTTTCATAAAGATTTAATTCAAATCTTACCAAGACAAGAAGATAAAAGCAAACACCGACTGAACAGAATGATGCCAGTACAAGATCTCCATTTACTTTTAAAAATATGTAAATATTCTGGATGGATCCAGCATAGACTAACAACTTACTTCTTGGGAAGCTAGTTAGTGATGAGCATTAGTCACACTTATGTTTTGATCATTTCTGACTCCAATATCAGAGCAATAGCCTTTAAAACGGAAGAAGAGCACAGGACAGCTTGTGATAAGATAAAATAATGGGAGGATTTGTTATATTTCCTTCAAGCACTAAGTAGATTAAAAGGTGGCTCTGGTCAGGGCAGAATGATATGCAGAGAATCAGATGAAGCAGATATGACAGGAAGCTTGTAATAGCCCGAGGTTGAAAAAGAAATGGGTCGTTTGCCAACACAAACTCTTGCCAATGAAACTTCTGCACCAAATGGGTTGGCAGCCAGCCCACGGTGTTCTGTTTAGGGCCAGACTCCCACGAGGGATGGTGTCAAACTGCTGGTAGCATGCTTAGAAAGTAAAAGGTAAGCTTTTATTTATCCCTTTTTTCTTTTGTTGCTACAGCTGAACAGGAAAATATTTTCTTTTTCTTTAGTCATGACTCTCGGAAAGGTGTCCCACACAGCTGTGCAAGGATGTTTCCCTCTGAACAAAATGGAACCAATCTCAAAGTGGTGATGAGGGCTGAAGTGGACAAAATTTTAACCCCTGTTTTGTGACACTTTGAGGAAAAATACATATTTGCTGAGACAGGGCCCCATGCAAAGCTTTAAAACCAGCTCTGCCTAAATGAATTAAGACCTGAATCTTACCAAGCAAAGTCAGATGTGGAACAATTTGTGAATAAAGTTTTCTTTTCCCTTTCTTATATAAAGCTAAATCTAGGTTGGCAAACATTGGTATATTCCATTAAAAAAGTACAATGTTTTAATACTATTATAAAGCATAGTGTAGAATTATAAGAGTAAAAGCCATTCACACGCTGACACATCAATAACATAGTTCTTTAAAGAACAAGACCTGCCTGGACTGAGTCCACCAGGTTGATCTCAATCCTCGGGGGAATCTTTGCCCTGGAGGAGATGGAAATGGGAGGTGGGCCGGGGGCAGGGGGGCGGGGCGGGAGAGGGGAGAAAGGGGGAATCTATGGCTGATATCTAAAGTTGAATTATATTGTAAAATAAAATAAAATAAATTCAAAAAAAAGAACAAGAGCAAATTCTTAATGGAGGTGAATTTGAAGATGAGAAAACAGAGACTACAAACTAGTTTCTCAGTGGCATTGAGTCGATGGAGAATCTACCAGTGCCATTACTCAGAGTTGTGTCTAATTTCGGTGTTTACTTTCTGGAATTAAGTGTTAACGGTGTTTCCTCAAGCGTTAGCAACATCTGTAAGCCATGAACAGTCAGAATAGAAGGCAGAATGAAGAAAAGTATGCCGACTGGATGAGAATGAGCATGTTCTCCCTGTGGCTTCTCAATAGCAGTGTCCTGTGCTTACTTATGTGTCATTTCATAGCTCAATGGGGATCCATAAAGTGAGTCACTGTTAATTTACTTTATTTACACATCTGCAATATAAGCACATGTCAATATATCACACTGTATGCATAAATACGTACTATTTGCCCATTAAAAAATAAATAATACAATGTTGAGATTAAAGAAGACATGAACCTAAAGAACCTGCTTTCTGCCAATAGGGTAGTGACAGCCATTATCTTATCAACATAGACATTGGTGTCCCCCAGTCCCACTGCTAGTTTAAGAGATACAGGATAGAGTTCGGCAGGTGTGACAGTGGCTTCTCTGAATTCCAAGGTGCTGCTGTGTGGTCAGACTCTTGCAAAGCTGATGCAATGCTGTTAACTCCCATCGGCATGGCCCTGAGAAGGATTTTCCTCAAATGGAAATCTTACAAATCAAGATTACACAGAAAATTTCCATTGCCTCTTAAGTTTTTACAATGTGCATTGACATTTTCACATACTTTTGCTTTACAACCCTACTGTGAAATGGAGGTCATTTCTTTTTCAAATAGTAAACCAATAAATTTTAAAACAACTCTGAGATCATTAGCTTGTTTCCACTTCTAGGAACCTTTTTGGCATGTTGAAAATGATCCCATGTCTTCTGTGTATTGGAATGTTCCCACTGGAGCCCAAAAACCTTGAACAGACTTTTCTATAAATAAGTAACCACCTAAATGATTAGAAGAATGACCAGAAGATTCTCCCCAAATACATGTGTAACCTTCTAAATCGCATGACTAGTCATTATTGGATGATCCTATGGCTTAGGAAATCCTGCCTCCAAATGACCTCTTACAAAGCAAATGCTGCTCCTCAAATCAGTAGTCTTAGCACAAAAGAGGTTACTCTGTTATTCCGTCCCTAAATGGCCAGTACACAATCAGAAGGTTGTTCCCTCATTACAAGAGCAGGAAAGCTCATCTTGATTTTACATTTTCAGTTCAATGATGATTTCATGCTGTGGGATGTTCTGTATGCTGTGAATATGTGTTGCTCTGATTGGTTAATAAATAAAATGCTAATTGGCAAGTAGCCAGGCAGGAAGTATAGGAAGGATAAGCAGCCAAGGAGAATTCTAGGAAGAGGAAGGCTGAGTTAGGAGATGTCAGCACACTGTCCAGGGGGCAGCATGTAGTGGCACACAGGTAAAGCCACAGAACACGTGGTAACGTATACATTAACAGAAATGGGCTGAGTTTAAGTGTAGGAGCTAGTCAGTGATAGGTCTGAGCTAATAGCCAAGCAATTTTAATTAATATAAGCCTCTGTGTTTACTTAGGTCTGAGCAACTGCGCACCAGGCAGGACACAGGAAAACTTCAGCTACAAATGAGAAAGCTTTAAAAAAAAAACAGATTCTAAAAAAGAGCTAAAAACAGCTTCCTAGTTCTGTCTCTCAGGCCAGCCATGAGCTACAGTATGGTGGGTTCACAGTGGCACTTGGACTTGAATGCAGTATGGCGGATTTCTGCCACAGTACACAGGTGGTGTCTCCAAGCGGCACAGTGCACTGCGCTGTGACAAATTTAGCTTTTGCCAGTAAAAAAAACAAAAAAGGTTTCTGGGCTACATGCTTCTGGGTGGAAGCAGAGACCCACTGCTTCCCGTAGTCAGCAGTGAGCCTGGTTCCCAGAGCTGGCAGTAAACATACCACCATCATGTTGGGAAACTGAGGTGGGCAGAGCCAGCTGCCAAAGCTGCCATTTCAATCCTAGTAATGCTGCAGTTTAAAGTAATAGTTTCACAATAAGAGAGATTCGAGTGGAATAGTTTACAATGTGTGTAAAAATATATGTAGGCTTGGAAGAGTGAGAAAAAAGGATATATGCAGTTATATAAAGAAATAATTTTAAAAATAAAGTCTTTAAAGAGACAGTAAAGTTAATATAAAAAATAAGCCACATAAAGATGGATATTACACAGAGAATCTGGATTGTGTTGTCTTTGATATTTTTAACTGCAAGAAGACATTTGATTGTAAAGGCTGCTCAGTTAAATCAATATGCATATTTAAAAGATATTTTGATTTCAAAATTTATGTCTAAGGATATGTAGCTTTGGAAAAGAGGTTCTGCTTTTGTTTCCACAGAAGATGAGAACCTGTGGATTGCTTCCAGGCTAATATGGTTTGACCAGCCAAGACCCCTGAAAGGTCTCCAATGACACCATGGCCCAGATGATCCAACATCCAAAATGGTTTTAAGGCAACTGGCTCAGATAATGCAGCCTCACAGACTATTCCAGTCAGGACTTGACCATAATCCTAAAATGTTCTTTGTATCCCCATAAGAATACAGCACCCTTTAAAAGCAGGAAGTAGCCTAGAAAACTACACCCACATTCCAAAAAAAGAATTATAGATGTTTGTCTTTGATAAGGCTGTTGGTTACAAATTATTATTGGTCATAGTCAATCTCTTTCTAAAAGAAGAAAGGAGGATATGATATAGATATATAGACTATAGATATGATAGGATAAAAGGGTAGATTATTGAATCTACTTTTAAAGAGCAACAACTTGTTTGAAATGTTTTACATTGCTATGGATTTTAGTTTATTGATACAAATTTAAATTTAATTTTGTTATACTGTATATATATTTCTACTCATGTCTAAAGTATTATGTTTGTGCAACTCATTTGAAATTGTAGTGTATAGTTGAGAAATACAGATTAGTAATTAGTCTTCTGTGATGGTCAAACTTATAGTCATGTTAAGTTTTCTAGGTATTCAAAGATATATTTCAATTAGGGAGGCAATCTTCAAACACTTCAAAGACCTACAGAATATGGCATTTAAAATGTTTTAAAAACTTAGACTTTCTGGACAGTGAGACACATCTGCTCCTGGCAGCACCAATTTATTTCAAAGAGAAAGATGGGCATCGAAGACACTCCATATGGAGTTTATCTTCTTCTTGGCAAAAATAGACATTTGGACAAGAAACTGTTCTTGCCTGGACTGCTTGGCAAAATGTTGTATCGACTGGACATGCAGGACCCATAGAAAGGTGACCTGTAGCGGGAATTTTTAAAAGTTCTTATTAATAAAATCAAACCTGAGGCCAGTTATTGGGGTGAAATGCTGGAAGGCCAGAGAGGCAGAACAAACCACAGCTAATCTCACCTGGCCAACTTCTCAGCTGATCTTGTTTCCTCAGACTGGAAGCTTCTGTGTCCTCATTCCAATGGCTCTCAGCTGAACTGTGCTGCTCAAAACCTAAAGCTTAACCAGCTGAAAGCTTAACCAGCCAAATGCTTCTAGTTCCTGGTCCTCATGCCTTATATATCTTTCTGCCTTCTACCATCACTCCCTGGGATTAAAGGCTCACCCCTGGGATTAAAGGTGTGTGTCACCATGCCTGGCTCTTTCCAATGTGGCCTTGAACTCAGAGATCCCAGATGGATTTCTGCCTCTGGAATGCTAGTATTAAAGGCGTGAGTGCCACCATTTTCTAGCCTCTGTATCTAGTGGCTGTCTGTTCTCTGACCCCAGATAAATTTATTAGGGTACATAATATTTTGGGGAACACAATACCACCACAGTGACCACTGATCTTTGTGAGGCAAGATGGTCCTTCAGGTTACTGCTTCACAGAAGAAACTGCCAGACATTCTACAGGACACAGAAAAAAAAATGACTGAGAGACTAGACCTATGGGCTAAAGTTGGATGTCCCAACATTACAGAGGAACTTTAGGTGACTGTCCAGGCAGGCAGCTGTCTCTGTCATTTGATATTTTTGGAAGTTGCTTACAATGCATTTCCTGTTTACTTAGGTACTATTATATCCTTCCAGAGTCTCTGATGTAGTTGAAGACTAGATAGTTATAATTTTCCTTGGTTATGATAAAAGATAAATTAGATATGAAACTTTAGACTCATAAATACAGAATAGATAGAATATTTTCTTTAATTTTGCCAAATACCAATAGACTCGATATTGTAACTGTAATTCTTGCTGAATAACTATTTTGTTATATGTAATTTTACTATGTTAAAGTTAAAACATTCCTTTTTGATTAGACAGAAAAGGGGAAGTGCTGTGGAATATCGTTCTGTATGCTGTGAATGTGTGTTGCTCTGATTGATTGATAGATAAAATGCTGATTGGCCAGTAGCCAGACAGGAAGTATAGGAGGGACAAGCAGATGAGAAGAATTCTTGGAAGGGGAAGGCAGAGTCAGGAGTCACCAGCCAGACACAGAGAAAGCAAGATGACAAGGCAGAACGGAGAAAAGGTACCAAGCCACGTGGCTAAACATAGACAAGAATCATGGGTTAATTTAAGTATAAGAGCTAGTCAGTAATAAGCCTGAACTAATGGCCAAGTAGTTATAAAAAATATTAAGCCTCTCTGTGATTATTTTATAAAAGGCTGTGGGACAGTGGGTGAGAGATTTGTCCTGAACCCAGGCAACGCGGGACACAGAAAAACTTCCTGCTACAAATTCAGCATGTCTATCTCAAAGGGAATTAACTACTTCTTGTGTCCCACATTATAACCCAATTTAACTCAATATCAGTTGGAAATTTCATAATATAAACTGTATTTGACACATTTAACCTTGCAAACATCACAGAGTAGCACCATAATAAAGTTGTGTATCGGTTGTCTACTCTCCCTTTTTACTACTCCTGACTATGTTAAAGTACCCTATCATACATGGTTACCTAAGAAAAGATAAAAATCCATACTTTATAGTATATTTTCTACTGGATGCACATGACTTTTGAAGCTTTGTAAAATTAGAAAAATAAATCACATTGAACTATAAGTCTGCAGCTAACACATAGCTATGATATAAAACCAAAGCAGAGTAAGTGTATAAAGATGAATACAGAGAGTCAATGAGCTGCTGGATCACACAGGGAGCTAACCATGGCCAGGCAGAGCATAAATTAAAGAAAATGTGTTCCACATATTTGATGATCAAAATGCAATTGTGAGCCAAATGAAAGAAGTAGAAATAATCTACTTGAGATCTGTTATAAAGAAGTGGGTTTATACAGAGAAAATTTAAAAATAGTACCAAGCCATCAAGACAAAATTCTGGGTTTTTTATCATAACACATATTGATAAAACCAAACAACCTTGATGATTACATATTCCTACTAACAGGTACCTTTTTCTCCAGAGTACATTGTTATCCCTTATACTTGTCTTCATTCTGAGAAACACTCTCTTTTCTCACTTCATCACTAGAATCATTATCATAAACCATAAGCAAACTGTTCAGGTATTAAACTTGCCTTTATTTCTATTAGACATAAAATTTGTGTATGATACATGTTGAATCTCTATAATATAATGTAATGTTGCTAGCCTCTATTTTCCACTAAAAATGCAGTGGATCAAACAATTCAAAATACAAGTTAAAGTAGCTCTCATTTGTCCACTAAATTTATTTTCAATAAGTCAAAAGTTGAGAACCTATCGTTTGGTCAATGACTTTTTAAGCTAATTATCTGTGTAAGTATCTTCATTTGTCAAAAGTGTGTGAGATAAATGTTGACGGGACAAGTTTATCAATTGAGAAAGTCCAATAACTAAAATAAATGTTTACCCTCAACAACTGCTTTCATAGTCACTGTATTAGGAGGTGAAAACTAGAATAAAATACACAAAATACATTCAAGAACCTAACTATGCATGCTCCAACCACATGCTTAAAGGAGACAAAAACAGAGTATGTGTTCTTTACCTTTGAGAAAGGTTCTATACACAACATCTACCGCAAAATTTTTCAAGATAATGTTTGAATGAAGGAGATTTGTATCACTCACAATTGCTACACTGGAGTCACTCAGTATTTGGTTGCCATCTAAAGAATGTCATTTGAAGGTTTATTGTCTTCATTGTTAAGACCTTTGTTAGTTGAATAGCTCTTCATCCTTTTGCAAATTCTCAAGGAGTAAACCAACCCTTGTGGTAGATTAATATTTTTATATAATAAAAAACAGGTCCAGAGCTCACACAGATAGAATCTTCCAGTTTCATTTTTTTAGGGAAGATAAATAATGAGGGGAAAAAAGGTCAACCGTAGAGTCAAGTTACTGTTGCTTAGGGAAGGCCTGCTTACTAAGTATAGTGAGAGGCATGAGTCTATCAGTCTCATAGAAGTTAGCAAGGACCTCAGTCTAGCTAGAACAGAGAGCTGTGTTCTTGAATAACTAAAGGAGTGAACTGAATGTATAATGTAGCAGTGTTTGAAGACTCACAGACATATTTGTATCTAGTAGGAAATGAGGAAGAGATTTACAAGCAAAAATAAACAGATTTATCTCAAGAAGTTATCCAGGATTCCAATGAGCACTGTAATGCTCCTTGTTAACTAATCCTCCCTATTAATAGCCTTTCAGTACTGTTCTTTCACAAAAAATATCTATAATCAAAACCTGGACAGTGAAGGAAAGTTCAGGTGTGTTGGAAAGAGAGAATCCTCAGAAAGATAATTACACTAGTTGATTTCTTTGGTTGGTAACTGGGAAAAGATTTGAAATTAAGTCATAAAGTATATATTATACAATAATAATTCAAGCTAAATTAGCTGGTGAAGCTAGCATACTGAAGAGTTATGTTTCCCTGTTTCAACCTGTGAACTAGGGTCTCTTCACACAGAGTACAATTTGTCAACAGTCAACTGGCAAAGAATTTGACATAACAATGCCATGAGTGCAATTTTTAAGGAAAATCAAGAGTTTGGGAAAGGAGCATTTAAGTCAAATAGTAATAGAGAAACACCGCAAGATCATGATTTCTGGGTTCTCACTGCAAGATTTCAGAACATAGCTCTCCCTTGGAATCATAGCAATGTGATAAGATACGAGTTAATCGATACCTTGGTGCCTCAGTGTCTTCATCAACAGAACTGTAGATTATCACCATGTGAACTAGAAAGCTAACAGGTAAAAAAAACTGAAGATGTTTGAGGGTATATGGATATGAGTTCTTGCAATAAAAGTTATTATAACACCTCTTGGCTAGCAGGAACACAGAGGAGAAAACTTCATGAATCTTTTGTAATAGATTGCCCAATGCCTGCCCCCCCCCCAAATCAGCATTCCAGGATCCCCAGAACCTATGAACATTACTTAAAGTGACATGTAAGACTTCATAGATATGATTGAATTAAATTTCTTGAGATGGGGTTATCCTGGTGTGATGGTTTGAATAGGTATAGCACCCATAGACTCATGTGTTGAAGAGCTTGGCCCATAGGGAGTGGCACTATTAGGATATATGGCATTGTTGGAGTAGGTGTGGCCTTGTTGGAGGAAGTGTGTCACTGTAGAAGTGGGCTTTGAGGTCTCATATATGCTCAAGTTATGCTCAGGGTTGTACTCAGTTCACTTCCTGTTGCCTGTGGATCAAGATATAGAACTCTCTGCTCCTTCTCTAGCATGATGTTTGCCTGCATGTAGCCATGTCCTGCCATGATGATACTGACTAAACCTCTGAAACTGTAAGCCAGCCTCAATAAAATATTTCCCTGTAAAAGAGTTGCCGTGGTCATGGTATCTCCATCACAGCAATAGAAACCCTAAAACACCTGGATTGCCTTGACAGTAATATAACAATGATGTGTCCCTGTGTGAGAATCACAGACGTTCTAAATCAAGAAGCAGGTGAGGCAATGGCTGATGCAGAAACTTTAGCCATGTTCTTTAGAAGTGAGAAATGGGTCACAAACTGAAAACAGAGGGAAGAGTTGACATTTTAATGCCCCTAATATCAAATTATGTTTGAGAGGCATTATTATTCCCATTCTACAGAGGACATAATTAATTCAAAGAAAGTTTGTAGCTTGCCCAAGAGTATATGTAGATGGGGAGTGGGCATGACCATGGATCTATGTGATTTGAAACACCATAGTGCTTATGCCTCTGGAGATTTCCTATGTATTCTTCTACCTCAAGGCTCCATTTCATGAAAAGAGGTTCCTCCTTGGAACATATTAGTATATCATTACATCAATACTATTAACTATTCACTTTCAAACTCCAGCTTAGTCACATCAAATAATGAAAATGGAATGACAGCAAAAGAAAACCACTTATTAATACAACTCCATATATGGACATCAAACAACCTGAATCTAAGCCATAAAGACAGATTTGATTCCCATGTCAACCACACCTTTGCTATGCAACCAAGGATAATTAATTTAATTTAGTTTAGTTTAAATTTCTTCATTGGTGTAATAATTACCTTATAGGGTTTCATGGAAGATTAAATGATATGCTTTCTGTTTCTCTTTATCAAGTGTGTATTATGTGTCCAAAATTGTTCTAATCATATTAGGATTATTTCATTTAGCCTTCCTGGCACATAATCATGGGGTGAGAGTATAAACAGTGACTTCAAGTATGAATTCACAGGCCAAGCTCTGAGTATAGACAAGATATCCAATGTCCAATATCTCTGTTCCTCAGCTCCCTCCCCCATCTAGAAAACAATGGCATTAATTCTTTATATTAATGATACAGTGAAATAATTGAGTTCTGAGGGAAGGGAATTCTGTATTTTCTGTTGAGTTTTCTAAAACCATAAACTTTTCTTCTAACCAGAGGGCATACTTGAAAAGGAAAAAAATCTAAAAATTCTTAATGCCTCTCAAAATTGCTAGCTTTGTTCTGTGATACTATGCTTGGGTAGACATGAAGGTACTCAGTCAGATAGAGAACCGATGGAAGTCCAAGGATACCACCAAAGTAACCAACGGCTTTATTGGGGTTACTTAAACTGTGAATGAGTAATTACTTACAGGAGCGGACATGACTAAAAGACAGCTGCACCACCAAAAATGATCAATACGGTGACAGCTCTCGCAAGGGGAAACCTGGAGTGCACTGCACAACATCCAGGTGGTGAACAGCATCCTTTTCCTTGAGTGCACTGTACAACCCACAGGTGGCTGAGCAGTGTCCTTGAAGAATGTCCTTTTCAGCATCCTGGTTGTTTTCCACTTTTTCTTGATGATCCACTGTTCTGAGTCTATACCAGGCAGCTCAGCTTGTCTGAGAGTGCCTCACAGCAATCCTTACTGCTTATGTGCTTGGGGAGGAGGAAACCTAGTGAATCTAGTCAGTTTCAGGGACTTGCTGAAGCCTTTGAGTTGCTGGCTTCCTGGGCTTAATGGGCTTCCCTGTTGAATAAAATGTTTCACCTTCCTTTAGTACAGTGGTTCTAATCTTTCTAGTGCTATGGCCCTTTAGTACAGTTCCTCATTTTGTGGTGACCACCCCCCAACCATAAAATTATTTAATTGCTACTTCATAAATGTAATTTTGTTACTTTTATGAATCTTATGTAAATATCCAATATGCAAGATATCTGATAGGTGATCCTTGTAAAAGAATCGTTCTACCCCTAAGGAGTTGAGCTCTCATTGGTTGAGAACCACTGCTTCTTTGCATCCTGTAACTTAATGAGTTTTGGTCCACAATGGAAGGTTATATCTCAGAGGAAAGCAATGTATGACAACTTTCATTACTTTTCAATTTTAATTATCCTAAATTGTGACTTTTGTGTCATATTTTATAACAACAGCAGGTCAAATGCAGTAGTTTTAGCTTTCTTGTTTTCAGAATTTTTAATCACTAAAATGAAAATTTGTTACTATTTTTTATTAAATTAGTTCTTAGAAAAACTCATATGTGTGTGTCATATATTTTGGTTACCATCCCCCCAACTCTTCTCTCACTCCCTTCTCTATCTACTGCTACCCCTCCTCTCTACTTGTCCTTTGTCCAGATTCATGGCTTTTGGCTGGGTATGGGACCCAGTGGTTTAATCAGGGTCATCTGTATATCCATGAGATTAGAACATCCATTTGAGCTTAGTGGGGTAACCAGTGGGAAGAAAAATACAGGGGAAGATGGAGACCATAAAATACCTGAAACACTCATAAGAAATCATGTTATTAAATATCTGGCAAAGAATAAAACCTATAATATATGTAAGTTTGTATGCGTGTGAGTGTGTGTATACACATGTGTGTGTGTTTGTATACATATTATTTTAATAAAATTTTCCCATCTGCGCTGACAAGGCTCCCTGCAGGAGACATAGACTGTGTTACACCATGAATGAAAAACCCTCATTTGAGTTATTGCTAAGAGTTGTCCAAGACACTCCAAAAACAATACAGGTTATTGCTCTTTCCCTTGATTGGCCCTTAGAGGTGAAAGCTTAAGTCCCTATTGCTGAAAGCATCATCAACTCTTGACAGGGCCCAGAGACATAGGCTGGTTCTGACCTAAACGTCTCTTCCTAGCAGACTAGGAAGGAACCATGCAAGCTTCCAAAGAAGAGAAGCAAATAATAGTCTTACCTATAGGCAGTACCTGTGCTGCAGTGACCAGTATGGCAAAACAACCTGAAGGATGCAATACGGGATGCAGGTATGCATGCGATGGTGGTAACTAACAGCTCGCTAATCAGACTTATGCCTCCTTAACAACAGAGAAATAATTTCTGTTACTGGAAACCTAGCCAACTATCCAGGGCTACTGACATCATGGATTTTCCTACAACCACCAGTTCACTAAACCAGCAACAACTCCCAACTCCATTCTAAACATGAATTCTTGTATCCACAGGAAAGTATAGTTCACACCAAAAGAAAAAAAAAAAAAGAAAAAGAAAAAACTTATTTTTGAAACAGACAGAAATTATTACAGAAAACCACAAATGGTCAAAATGAAGAGTTGTAATCTTTCACTGTGATCATTTCTCCTCTAATATTAGGAATAGCATATCTTTGGACATTTTCGTTACAGGAATGTCTTCCATCTTTCATTTCGTCATCTCAGAGTGGTGTCAAATCTCTCATAATATTCTCCTTCTTAATTCTGTCAACAGGTCTGAGGCTTCCACAGTACACCAGGAACTGCAAGAATTGCTGAGAATCCTGGTCAATTGTCCTCTAACTGCAGCATCCTGTCTATATGTTTTCTGTTTATCTTCAGTTCACAAACTACTTACTGATAGGAAAAGGGCCAAGGGATGCTGTGCTTTTCTCTTTTGTTTGTCTGTTTCTTTTGCTTTAGGGGTTGTGTTCGGTTGGCTTTTGGCGAGAGATATTGCTTTCTTTTTCCTACAAGTTCTTCAACAATATCTAAATGTTAGAGCCAAAAGAATTAAACAGAATTTTAGACAACAAATCCAATACCACCAATGGGACTAGTTCCAGAGATAAAGATCCTGAAGAAACATGGTCTGTCTATGTAGTAGTTGTGTGTGCCCTGGTGTATGACCTGAATGCTCACTCTTACCTCACAACAACGAAGTTGTGTGTAACATCTATGACCCGGCAGAGAACTATCAATGCTTACATTATGTCATTTCTTTGTATTTTTTCCTTAATTCTGCAAGTGGAAAGAAAGGAAAAAATATGGAAGGTCATTTCAGGCTATGAAGGAAAGAACTACATTTTATTATGAAGCCAACCAAGGACATGTAATCATCTGAGAATCAGATCAGGTCATTTGCACCTGTAATGTCAGCTCTCCTGAATCTTCTGCAGGCTTAGGCAAGACACAATTTGGGATGATACGATATTTTAGTGTAGGCACCAAGTTTCATTTATGAAAAAGTGACAGGTTGTTATCATTTTGAGTCACCCAGTATTGCATTTCCTGTTCATGCAACAAGCAACATGCAGATGAGAGTAAGATGTTTAGTTTGGCCAATTAGGCTATATGAAATTGACTATCAGTTTGACTGAAGTTCTTAACCTAGAGTCTTTATTGTAAATGAAAATCAAGTGGTTATTTTATAAAGTTGTCTAAGTCCCAAGACATTCAATACATTTTCTTTGGTTATTTTGTAGGCTAGGCAGTGCCAAACATAGAGGAAGATAAATCCTCCAAAAAGTAGGGTAGCAAGAAAATTAACATAATTAAAAACACAATATTAATGAAAAACATAAATCTCTGGATAAAAGCAATAGTCCACAAAAATGTGTGATGATTAACTAGTTCTTAATTTTACTACTACATAGATATTAAAAAGAAATCAAATGATCAAATAATTTTCCAATCTGTAAACAATAAAAAATTAAAATAGTTAAACAGAAACTATGAACAAATTTGTTTGTACATGTTAATATCAAAACAAACATTAAATTCATGACAGAGACATTCCTAAACATATGTGTTTGTGTCATATATATATATATATATATATATATATATAAAATGAAAGAGAGAGGAATTAAAATTAGTGAAAATAATAACTTTTTCAAGTAATAATAATCTTCTACACAGTAGTATAAAAAGAAGATATATTTTACTTGGAAGTTATTAACCCAAATCTGCACAGTTTAGTCTATGTGACCAGATTTAAAAAGGTAAATAAGTACTTGGTCCAAAGGACTAGTTCATTTACATGAGACTATAACCTTTAATGTGTGAAAAATAGGGTTGGAAAGTATGTGAACACGTTTCAACCTTTGAAAGGATACAAATACCTGGAAAATATAAATGTAGACTTCCTTTAGACTGCAAAAGGCTAAGATATTTTAAGAAGCTTTTGAGTAGGTTTATGCTGTTTTTCTTTTCTTCCTAAAGCAGATTAACTGTTTTTCTTTCTTTCTTTCTTTTTCTTTCTTTCTTTCTTTCTTTCTTTCTTTCTTTCTTTCTTTCTTT
>CABHPR010145088.1:15816-28539 GCA_902168415.1 Peromyscus melanophrys
CTCTTTTTTTCTTAACGAGCTTAGAAGGTTCAAGTTATATCTGGCAAAGTGAATAGGTAATGATATATGCCTCATTCACCAAAGAAACAAATGTTTTGTTTCCCAACTCTAATTCTGTATTTTGTAGTAAGCCGGGGTGGTATAATACACACTAGTATTATTGTAAAACAAGAGTTCATTACTTGGCTCAGTAAGTTGATCTTTGGAAAAGTGTACAAGTGCTTTGAAATCAAATAAAAACTACTTAATCCAATCTTCTCTCATACAATTTCTCTCAAGGAGAACAGACACAGCCTGTTAAAAAAACAAAGAATGCAGAGTTTCCATTCCTGGACAAAGTGTCCTCATTCAAACCTGCACTCCGAAGCTTCTGTGCAACTCTTCTCAACTTTCTTTGCTGTAGGGAAATGTGATTCCCCAAAACCTCCTGGATTTTGTGTTATGCTAACTGGCAGAGCTTTTTCACGTCTCACAGACTTGGTGACACCTAAATGACACACACTTTGGATTGTCTTGTTGTGTGGAAAAGGGAGATAAAGGGAGGAGGAGAAACCTGAAACAGGTGGGTAAGGGCAAGGATGCATTCTGAAGCATTCTGAAGATCAGGGACAAGCTTAGGATCACTGGGGAGGGAAAGCCATTGCTCCAGGGAAATGATTTCATAAGCAGTGTTCAGTTACAAACCCAGTCCTTTGGCTTCTCCAACCCCGCAGCCATAGAACGGGACTTTCCGAAAGAAGGGGTGAAATGTTCAGTCTTTAACCAAGATCTGAGCAGAGACTAGCATAATTTAAATGTATTAGTTGATCAGTTCTGTCTTTAAAATAACTGCAGACATAGGGGTTTGGGTGTGAAATGCCATTTCCAGCTGTACTAGAAAAGAAGAGGTATTTTTTAAATAAAATTCTATTTAGTCTCATATCTACATTATGGCTAGGCTTTGGCAATGGTTATGTACCAGCTATTTGTATTATTTGGATGAAATTATAAACAATGCTTGTTTCCATTTTCAGAGTAATTTTGAATAATAAATTTCCCCACTGACTTTCCCAGTGACTTTCCAACTTTATTGCAATATTGTCAATGCATTCCTTCCCCAAAGACTTTTGCAAAGTGTATTCAAATAGAAAAATCATGAAGGTTGAGATGTGATTTCCACAAGATTACAAAAATGTAAAACAAATGTCAAAGGAAATTTTTGCAATTGCTTTTGATTACAGCATTTTGTGTTTCAACAGCATTTTAGGAAATTCTTAAACCAGCATTTTTTTTAACTAAACATAACCTCCTTTGAACCTAACCACATTTCTTTTCTCTTCTTGTCAGTCAGTTCCTTGTACTTCTTTTGAAATACTATTTGTAAGACAGGACCCTGGGCAGAAGGCATTTGTTGGGCCAGCTGCCATTATAAGGGAACCTTTATAATGTGGGCTATGATGGTCTTCAGCAGGAAGAAGGCAAGGCCTCTGCTAGGTGTGTTTATGAGACCCCTTGTTCCCACCTTCAATATAAGCATCTCCCAACTCCTCCAAAAGAGAAAGGAGTGAAGTGTGAATACAGGATACAGCCCATAGCTTTCGTAGTCAATGAAAGTATTTGTTTTTCTCTCTCTGGAAGTTCTAGCCAGTGGTGGCTAGAATTACTAATGAAGCTGATTGTTACCAAAACGTATCTGTATCATTGGCTGTATATTTTTACCCAGTTCTGAACACGAGTCTATTGTAGTACCACAATAAAGCGCTTCCTTTCAGCTAATGAGTTCAAAACTGAATCTAATCTTAGTAGTTATATGAGTAAGCAGAGCAACTCATTCCCACTGGGGGAAAGGGGTTCTCTGTGTCACAAAAGGAGGCCAGGTGGAAGGAAAATGCACATCTCCTCCGTCTCTTTTTCAGTATCACCTCCGGGAAAGCCTGCATTCTACCAAGTTTCACTCAATCCACTGCTGCCTTAACATCATGCTTACCAACATGAAGTTATAACTTTCTGTTTCACAAACACCAGAGATTGCACGAGGATTGTAATTTTGAACTTGGTCTATTTGTGCCAAATTGCCTGAAAATAATAATTAGAGACAATTTAACATAAAGAGTACAGTAGTTCCAGATAAACTACCCCTACAGAACATTAATTGTATTCATTAAACAGAAAGGGATAAAGTATTAAGGTCACACCTATTATAGCGCTGTTTTTAGACATCATCTTTAATTTCCCAACTAATGATGTAGGAAGAATAATGTTATTTAACCAGTAAAATTGTAGCATTTGAATATTAGCTTTAATTTAGGATTCTACTTACATTCACTAAAAAAAAAAATATCAAATTTTGTTTCTGATAATGTTTTAAGGTTTCCTGCTTTAGATTTTTATCATTACTGTGGGTTTTCAATCTCTTTAGTATCAAAATAATACAAGATTTTACTATTCAAGTTGTTTTTCAGTTGCAGTATTTATTACTGTCTGATATAGCACATTACTATTAATTCATTGGAGTGTGTGTGTGTGTGTGTGTGTGTGTGTGTGTGTGTGTGTGTGTACGCACACATATATGTATGGGTACATGTGCATGGGGAGGTCTGAGGTAGATGTTCAGTGTCCTCCTTGGTCACTATCCACTTTAGTTGCTGAGGAAAAGTCTCTCACTGGGCCTGAAGCTATCAATCAGATAGGCTAACTGACCAACAAGATGTAAGGCTCTTCCTATCTCTGCCTCCCTTGTCTTGGGTTTAGAGGTATGTGTAATAGCACTGGGATTGCCTGTGGATGTTGGAGTTAAAACAAACACAGGTCCCTCATGCTTACACTACAAGCATCTTACTGGGATATTTCTCCAGCTCTTGGCTTGTTTTTGGCTGACATATCACCGTGGTATTGGGTGTATGAGAGCAGGGACCTTTGTCCACGTCTTTCTCCAACAGAGCCAGGTACACAGCACAGATGCTGAAGAGGTATCACTTAATGAACATAAGAACACTACACTGGTCATTAAGCAATAGATTTATAAACTGATGGCATTGAATAACATTCAGGGTATTTCTTTTTACCTACAGTTCTGTATTGCTCATAATAAAATGGGATGAAAGGTTTGATTTATAGGGAATTCTTTGATCAAACCTGGCTAAGAGACTTCTGCATCACTTTACTCATGGTGTGATTTAAATCCTAGGTGAACCTCAGGAATGATGACACCCACCTCCATGGCATTTGTTAATCTGAATCCTTGAAAAGATCTACTAAATTGTCCTTAAAAATCTATTTCAATTACCTTCTCTTAAGTAAAAATTGTCACTTACATAGCCCAAATGTACAGTTATAGAGTTATCTCATTGTACACAGAATATATATTGTTCTCATCTATTTACTGGTTGGTATATCTCCTACTAAACAGCAGGTATCTGGACCCCATAACATGATAACTTCTGAATGAAAATATGCTTAATTCTATAAGAAATCATGAACTATGTTTCCAGTTTACTAAGTATGTTGAAGTAATGTACAGAAGACCAATATAGCCTAGTAGAGAACAAAGCAGATTTGGTAGGAAATCAGATGGACTAGGATTCAAGCATATTGGGTGTTGCAGTAAATAATAAGAAATTAAACATCATTTCATAACTTTGAGTTAAATGGTATTGGAGGTTTTAAAGAGGGTGATATGATCTGAACTATATGTTTTTGAAGACCATCTGACAACTATGTGAAGAGATGGTTTTAAAAGAGCAGAAAGTAAGTAGGCTGTTCGATACCTGCTGAAGAGGTCAAGATGGGGGAGTCCATTCATTCACACTAACGTGTCCTTAGAGAAGATTGAGAGAAGCTGCCTGAGATGTTTTAGAAATAACGTCCTACACATATTAGTTGAGAGGAAGAAAGAAATGTGGGATAACTGCAGGGATTTGGCTGAAGTAATTTGAGTATATTACAGTATCATTTACAGATTGAGAAGAATAACAATGGGTTGGAATTATATTTGAAATCAAGAGGTATTTTTGTTTTGATCTGTTTTTTCTGCCTTTAATTTTCTTTAAAAATATCTCAACTCATCTACATTAGAGTCTAACAGTAAATAAATACGTATTGTATATTAGTATCAAATTATATATTAATTTTATATACACTTATTTACATCATTTAATTGTTATATTATGTACAAATAATTTAGCTACTTTAAGATTTTATACCAAGATAGGATAGAATTCAAGGTGACTGATCACTGAATTCTGTATGATTTTCCAAGCATCCAGATAATTCTGACTTTTACCTTTGAATTCCTCTTTGAAGAGTTGGAAGTCAGTTAGCAGTAAAAATGTTTCTACAAAGGATCAGCAGATTAAAAAAAATACACAATAAAGATCGCAACCTTAACAACAACTGTGTCATTTTTAATAATCTAAAAGGAAAGTCATGAGTTTTGGGTTCAAAATCAACCATATCATTAATTAAGCTTAACATGAAAAGGCCATTGGTCAAGTTACTGAGATAGTATCAACCTTGTGATACCACTAAGGTAAAAAAAAAATTCAATACATTATTAAATGCAATGTAGAAAAAAAGTTTCATGATTTAAAAACAAATGCTATGCATAATAGCACATTGTGAATTCAAATCAAAGCTGTTATTCACCTCATAATGTACACACCTGGTGCTGTAATAAATCTATAGCATTTCACGGACTATGGCTGCAAATGTTCCTCTAATTTTCACTCATCCATTGTTAATGTTGTTTTAATATAATTTACATATCATTAAATAAAAATTTATTTTACTGAACATTGTCTTTTAGGCTCTCATTTTTTTTAAATTACCTCACTGGAAAATTTCTAAAATATCTTCATCCAGAAAAAAGGAGGAGGAGAAAGAGGAGGTGTGTAGCATGAGTCTTAAAAGTTCTTATTAATAAAATCAAACCTGAGCCGGGTATTGGGGTAAACACTGGAAAGTCAGAGAGACAGAATAAGCCACAGCTGTCTCACCTCACCAGATCCTCAGCTGGTCTTGCTTCCTCAGACTGGAGGCCTCTGTGTCCTCATCTCCGAATGGGCCTCAGCTGAACTGCTGCTTCTTGAAAGCCTAAATGCTTAACCAGGCCAAATGTTTCTCCAGGCCAAATGCTTCTCCAGGCCAAATGCTTCTCCAGGCCAAAGGCCTCTAGTTTCTGGTCCTCACGTCTTATATACCTTTCTGCTTTCTACCACCACTCCCTGGGATTAAAGGCTTGCTTTCTGGTATTAAAGGCGTGGGTCACCATGCTTGGGTGTATCATTGAACACATGAATTTCTGCCTCTGGAATGCTAGGATTAAAGGCGTGTGCTACCACTGCCTATCCTCATGTTTAATATTGTGGCTGTTCTGTCTCTGACCCCAGATAAGTTTATTAGTGTGCACAATATTTTGGGGAATACAATACCACCACAGAGGTGAAGAGGAATTCCACAATCCCCAGGGCTGCAAGCCTCCAGCATTATTCTTCTAGATATGATTAAGCAATTCTTGTGTCTGCATGATTTAAGTTTTTAGAAGTTATACTGAATATCATAGGATGAGGGGATACATAGGAAGAGAGAAACTGACTACTAGTTCACAATTCTACATTAAAAACCGTAAAAGAGCACAAAAATGCTACAAGTTCCTCTGCCCTGAGCATCAAAATGATGTATCACATTCTCAGACTTGTTGTAAGTTAGAAAAAAACCTATACACAAACAACCAATTTTGAAAATTCAAACACTAAGGATTATACAGATGTGATAAATCTGACATTTTATTTTCAAGTGTTTGAATACTTTATGTGCAGCACAATGACATATGCAAGAGAGTATGCCTACTATATATTATTATGGGGTCACATCACACATATTAGCATCTCTGCTGAATGTTACCCCTTAACAATACATCCTATAATCTTTGTATATAATAATTCACATCTTCTGTTTATTGCATAGTTTAAATAAATGATTTTGAAAGAAGCAACAGGTTTTACAAGCATTTTTATTCCAAATTTTAATGATAAATAGTGACAATGCTGCTACCATCCAAATCATAGTTATTTGTTGGACTGTATCAAAAATATCAATGTGATACATTTGACAACTTTGTTTTATACTTTTTCTGGAAAAAGTTAATTTTATACAGAGATGCTCCAATGGAATTGGATTAATCATTCTTTTGGATACCTCATATGATGTTTGCCAAACTATTCATGTTGTCTTCTATATGCATGTGATAAAAATTTATTAATTAATACTTATGCTAAACATTTTCACTTGTCCAGATAAGCCTGAATTTTTAACCCTCCAAATAAAGAAGGCATCTGCCTTTGCTTTACTGTCATGTTCAACAAATGTCTACCAACAAGAACTGAATTTCTGTCACTCTACAGAGACAGAAACAAGCACATAGTGTGTGCTGATTATGATCATGTGTGAGCTGAAAAACAAAACATGAGCAGGTAAGCCAAGCCAGCTTATTCACCAAGGAAACTTACAGATTCAATCTCACTCCCTGTGCATCACTCTTCAAAAGTAAAACTTTAATTCACAAATTGTTAACATATTGTTCCCTAAACATTGTGTCTGCATTACCAGTATGAGAAGACCAAGCAGAAAATGTGATAAATATTCCATCTCTTGATGGTGCATAAATCAATGTTAAAATAAAAGAGGATATCCAGTATGTAATTCTTGATTTACCAAATCTACTTCACATTCTTTATTTCTTATTTAAAGGTTTGTAGGAAGATGCTAGAGAATACACTAAAGTGATACAGCACCATTGTAAGAACGGATGTTCTTAGCTTGAAAATAATTCAGCTGTCCTCATCACAGTAGCAACACTCTTGGAAGACATTTTCAGGACAAGAATCATAAAAACAATATAGATAAGAATGGTTTACCCATACTTGGGGTGGTAAAATGGAATTAGATCATTCACATTGAATATGTGATGATTTGAAAAGAAGACAGAAGCCACAGATCCAATGATTACTCAGCTAGGGTGACGACAATTTATTATAGGCTGCTTTATGGATTCCTGGGAGCTTTAAAGATATAAAAACAGGAAATGGAACTCAGTTGTCATAGAAGGATATATTTAAGATGGATGGCAGAGACCATTAAAGTCTGGGTTTCCTTCCTGGGAAGTGCATAAGAACTTAGTGAATAGTGTAGTAGTATTTTTATAACATCTTTACTGGCTAATTCCACTTCCCATTTTTGCAATATATAATGTTATGATTTCTCTCCTTGCTATAGGTTTTCACAACCTTGCTAGTAATTCTTACAACTGAATTCTGCAGAATCTTTAGCTATCCAAGTGACACTGGTTAATAGTAATGCCCACACACCCCCACCACCATGTGTGAGTTGAAAGGTCAACAGCAGACCCTGAGTTCTTTCTGGACCAAAATGTAGGGAAGGGAGAAATGGAGTGGATATTTTTAGATGATTTTAATGGTTTCAAATGAGTCTATATCATCATTCATCTTAAAATATGGTTTTAATTAAAATAGAATTATATCATTTTCCTTCCTCCCTTTCCTCCCTCCAGCCTCTTCCAGCTACCTTCCTCCAAACCCCTCCTATGTTCCCCATTCTCAAGTTGATAGCCTCTTTTTCTTTTACTATACTTATCTACATATATGTATGTATGTATGTATGTATGTATGTATGTAATATGTATGTGTGTGGATGCACAAATATATAAATACTCAATACTGAATCTATTATTGTTTTGTGTGAGTATATGTTTTGGAAGCTGATCATTATGTATTGAACAAGCAATAAGGGGACTCATCCTTGGAAAAGGCTAATTCTTCTTCTTCCATCAGTCATTAATTGTTGTGGTTCTTTTTCTAGAGGTGGGATTCCACAAAAATTCCCCTTCCACACTAATACGTCCATTCAATATCATCGTTCTTAATAATAGCATCCACACTTAAAGTTTCCTAAAATTATAACAGTTACTTATCTTTGAAATGCTAAGTATTATTCTTAGTTTCGTTAAGAAATGTCCATTTACATATTGTTTTAATCCAAGGCCAAAAGGACAATATTTAATGATAAATCTGGAAATCAATTTAGGTTTTGTTTTGTTTTTCATATCTGTTTAAAGTATTTTTGTCAGGTTTTTGAGAATTTTAGGTATTGTATTTTGATCTTATTCACACACACACACACCCCTGCTCCCTCCAAATCCTCCCAGATCTTCCATTCCATACCCACTAAACCCTGTGTCTTCATTTTTTAAGCCCATCAAGTCCCATTAGTACATTGTTGGGTATGTGATCATCCACTAGAACATGTTAGTCCTACTAGAGGCCTCCACTTTAGAGAAAGCTACCTCTTCCTGTCCTGGCTGCTACTAGTTATCAACACTTATTCAGGTTGGGGTGAGATTGTGATGTCTGCTTCTCTTCTTCACGCTACCATGCTGTCTGGCCGGAGTTTGCACAAGTCTCATGCATGGTATCGCAACTACTGTGAGTTCATAGATGCGACTGCCCTATTGTGTCCAGACAATACTTTTCCCTGGTCGTCATCTAGTGCTCCTGGCTCCGACATTCTTCTTCCCGACATTCTTCTTCCCGTGTTCTTGAAATGGCACATACATGCTTGTGTAAGGAACTCAGGAAGCAGTTAAAAATACTAAATAGTCTACAGATGCAGGGAGTATCTTTAGAAGACCAGCTTAATAAACCCAGGCCGGTATCATCTCACACATCCTTCAGAGTCCAATGGCTGCTCACATGTTAATGCACATCTGCAGGCTGTTTAATCATGAGTATAGTTGGAATGTGGGAGGATTTCAGTCTCAGTCTGGATCAATGCTCCCTTGTAAGGTTAACGTATTTGTTTGTGAATTTAGGAACAAGGTTCATCTTGCTATGTTCATGCTTCTTATAGAAGTGAGATGGTAGTCTATAAGCAATAAATGTCTTAGAAATACATTATTAAATTCTATTTCATCTATAGTCATTATAATTCAAAGACAGTTAACTTCTATATTTCTCTAAAAGGGAGACACAAATACAGGAAGATTGGGTGAAGTATTCTCAGAAGGAACATCAGTAGAAGATTGGATAGATTGGATACAATGAGAAGTAGTTGAATTACAAGGTAGTCACAACAAAGACCTCAGTATACATAGTAGTGCTGATAGCTGAGATGGTACTCCAGGGCTGTCCTCACTAAAGGAAGTCAGCCTTCCTACTTCATCACGGAATAGTCCTAGATGTAATCTGCTTCCTGCAAATTAGGAATGAATGTGAATAAGTATTTCTTCAGCAAAGGCTAATTCTTGGAGGACTTAGTAAGAATCATCAATCACCAAAATGTTCCACATCCAATAATAATAATAATAATAATAATAATAATAATAATAATAATAATAATAATAATAATAATAAATGAGTAAGTAAATAAATGATGTTAGCATCATAGCTAAGGGGTCAGGTAGCTCACTGTGTCATCAATAGTAATAGTTCTGTTTTCATCTTTCATGACCACATTTCTCCTTTAGCTGCTTAAAAGAGATTTTCCATTCTTCCTTGCTGATTTTTTTTCCAGCTTATAAAATCATCCTTTATTTTCAAGTTCACTTGTTAGAACTCTGAACAATGTATTCCTTGACTATATTTTACAATCAATTCTTCCTACATCTCCCTTTTCTTGGAATATTACCTCCCTATAAGAAATTGTCCTTGATTTTTTTTTCAGTCCAGGGATTTCAATTAAACCCATCTTAGGTAAGAGAGACTGAGGCTTCTCGGGCCAAAATAAACACTGAATCTGAAAATATCCTTTTGAAATTATGAGATTGATTTGTACCCAGTTCTCTTTTAATTAATTTTTTTAAATGTTATTTTTTTATTTTATGTTTATAGATATTTTACTTGCATGTAACTTTGTGTACCACTTGTGTGACTGGTGCTCATAGAAGCCAAAAGAGGATTTTAGATCCCCTAGAACTGGAGTTAAGCATGGCTGTTTATGTAGGTGATGGGAATCGAATCCAGGTCCTCTGGAATAACAGCCAGTGCTCTTAAACACTGAGTCATTTCTCCAGCCCCTGATTAATTTTTTTTGCGATACTTATTCCAGCCCCCTGACAACCCATCTTTTCACAGAAGCATTTTCTGGACAGAATGTCTGAACTAAGGAAAGAGGCAGATTTCTCAAACTCCCAATACTTTCTACTAATCATTCACTGTTTCTTAAATTGGGATCGCGAGCACTAGATTTCCTGGAACTTTACCACTGGCAAGGAGATTCTCTTATGTCTCTCAAAAATATTCACATGCGTCTTATAGTATCAGTTTTTTAAAATATTCATCTTCCCTAACTTTTTAAGTGAGTGATTAGATTATGGAAAAGATTCTTTGCTTTTGGTTATGTCCGTAACTGACTTTCTTTTGACTCTAGTTTCTAAGTTTATTCTGTCATATTCCCATCTCTCCTCATAGTCTTCCCATCAGAATATTTACTCTCTTACATTTTGAGTTCAGAGGGCATATTAGCATTGTTTTACTTGTTCACATTTCTAAATGGTTCTTTTACTAAATATTTTTGCAAATATGTTTCTGTCCATTATCCCAAAGAAAACATGTGAGAATGTGGTAGTTTTAAAAAAAAAAAACCAAGTCAATAATGTCTTATTTGTAGTTTTAAAGAGTGTCTTTTAATACCACTAGTAGTAGCATTACACGATATTGTCAATATCAGAACATTATTTCTTTTCCTAATGAATTATTTCTAGTATGATCTTGACACCAGCACCTCTATACCCTATGTATCTAATGTCATACCTAAATTCCTGTTCTGAGGTCTCTATTTAATAAGCAGCTATTGAACATTCATTATTTAGAATTGTTTTTCTTTATTCTGTTTTATATTATCTTGAAAACAAGATACTTTAAATATCTGTCAAATATTCTTAAATTGTCTCTTATTTTAAAACATTTGCAGCTTTTGAACATTCTAAATTATAATTTTGGAAATTAATTTTCTTAGTATGTATCTGTAACATAATACTTAGCTTTTCAATGCCAAGGCAGGAAGCAAATAACCATGCTAAATATTTGCTCTCAGGCTTATGACTTTCAAAACACATTTACAAAGTTGTTGATCAGCCTTCAGGCAGTGTATCCTCTTCCAGACACTAATACAAGGGTGAGTACAACAGTGAGCAGTATGCATAAAATCTCCAAGCCTTGTGAGTTAAAATAGTATGTAAGATGTAAATTGGATAGGTGTAGGTGCTAAGAGCAAAATAAACTGGAAAGTGATACTGTGTTAAATGATGTGATTTTATTAAGGGCAAGTGTCTTATTTTATGCTACATCTACAAACTCCATAGACAGTGATGAAGAGAGATTTATTCTTCACAGTTCTGGTCACTGAAAAATCCAAGACTGAAGTGTCAATAGGGTTTCTGTCTGTTGGGGACCTGCTACCTGATATTCAAGTGGCACCTTCTCAATGTATTCTTGCAGAGTTGGAGACATATTAACTCTACTGCGTCCCTTGTTATGATCAATAATCTAGTTACTTAGTTCTTCACTCTTGGGGCAGGTTATACTCCAAAGGTCTTACCTTGGCACACATTAAGACTGGAGTTATTTCAGCACATGAGTAAGGGGCATGGACTCAAATAAATTCTATCATAGATGTTGAATTTATTAAAATGATGACTAATGAGTGATCTGCAGAAATTGAGGAAAAGTACTGTAAACAGAGGGGACAATAGTTCCAAAGGTACCAGTTATGGACCTTATTTCAGCAGGTACATGGTACATACGTCTGACAGAACAAATTTGGATATATAGAAAGAACCCCTATATACAATAAGCTACATGAATGAGATCCATTTTGAGATGGTTTCACAAGAGTCAAGGAAGCTGTCTGGGTTGTATGGCGTATCATCTGCGTGTGACCCACTTGCACCATAGTGAAGGAACACACAAATCAGCCAACCTTGAGACTTACACCCTGGAATTTTAGAGCTCACTGGGATGAAGCAATGAAGGATCTCTGTTCTTGTAAAGAGTCATTCAGAAAATAGGCAAAGGTGACTACAGCATAGATGAGCAGTGTTTGTGGTTATGTTCTGACTGTACTTTGAAGGTTGATCTGAAAAGATTGATAAATCTAGGAAAGTGGAATTAAGAGCAAATGAAAATCAAGGATCAACTGAGTAGCAATAATAGAACAAAGTTTAATAAGATAGAGAAAAGTGGCAACAGTGATGAGAGGTAAGACAGATAGCTGAAGTTTGGATCTAGACACATTTTAATTAATAGTCTTTCAAAGAGAAGATTTATTCTATTTTTAACTATGTGTATATGTGAGCATGGGTAACTGTAGAGGACAGAAAAGGGTGTCAGATCTCCTAAAGCTAGAGGTTGCTGGTGGTTGTGAGCCATTTAATGTAAATGCTGAGAACTGAATTCAGATCCTCTGGAAGAGCATCAAATGTTCTTAACCAATGAGCCATCTCTGCAGTACCTCAGTTTATATTCTTTATTCAATATTCAATAGATGATAGGTTGTTGGTAATCAAGTACATGGTTTTGTAACTGAATGTGAAATTCAAAAAAGTGAGGGGCTAGGGGCATATGGTTTAGTGTGTGAAGGTGCTTGTTGTACCAACACCAGGACCTGACTTCACATCCTCAGCACCCAAGTAAAATCCAAGTGATAATAGCATAACAGCAACCCCACACAGGA
>CABHPR010145088.1:28639-71067 GCA_902168415.1 Peromyscus melanophrys
AGAGAGAGAGAGAGAGAGAGAGAGAGAGAGAGAGAGAGAGAGAGAGAGAGAGAGAGAGAGAGAGAGAGAGAGAGAAAGAGAGAGAGAGAGAGAGAGAGAGAGAGAGAGAGAGAGAGAGAGAGAGAGAGAGAGAGAGAGAGAGAGAGAGAGAGAGAGGTGTACTTATTGGGAGAATTGAAATTCAAGGAGATAAAGATTAGAGATATAAATTTGGGATATGATTTCTATAGGGCATATGATTTTGTGTGATTTAAATTATGCCACCACCTCTGAAATAAGTATGAAGAATCAGTATAGTACATTAAATTAAAATTCTGAAAGGAATAATAAAAGCCTAGTGATGGTTGCTGTGGAAAGGGAGGGAGCAGTCAGTTGTGCCATTATAGACAAAAGACCACGTGGCTGTGACCACTTTCAACTTATCACGAAATTTAGATTATCAAAGACATATGACACTAACCTACTTTATCCTTCTAAAAAATTATTTCAAAACATTTACATATATTCCCTTGCTAACTAAGATTTTCTTTCACAGTGAGTGTTTTACAAAATGGCATACTCCCTTAGGTGTTTTTTTGTTGTTGTTGTTGTTGTTTTTAATTCCAGTTAAAATAGTTGCTTCCCAAACAATCCAATTGGTACGTGTCTTTAAAGTGTTAATCATGACACCCTTTATCACAATTTCTACAGAATAATTTATATTAAATACTTGAGGATTTACTATAAATAAATAAATAAATAAATAAATAAATAAATAAATAAATAAATGTACTTTTCTGTTACCACAGATTTGCTTGATAAAGTATACGTAAGTGAAGAGTGTAGTAAGCTTCAGGAACTCAGGTGCATGGCTGAATTCAGAAACCAAATCCAAATTTTGGTAAACTTGCATCTAAATCTGAAAAATGTACTTCATTTCAGAATTTTGAAATTCAAAGAAGTTTCCATTTTTACAAGACAGTCCTGACTTCCACTGAACCTAATCTAGCATGACAAGAGAATCCTTTTGTGGCCAAAAAGAAAAAAAAAATCTGCTTTATTTTGTTGGTGCTGTAAATGTTTAAAGATAGATGGCTATCATGTTCCTGCAAGCATTCTGTAGCCCCATCACTCTTCCCTTTTGCAGACTAAACATTCCAGTTTTTTCTAAACATTCCTCATGTGACACCATGTCTAGCCCTTTTGCTATCTTGGTTGCCCTGTGTATTAGCTCCAATTTGTCAATGTCTCTTTTTAAAGAATGGCAAACTGAAACCAAACACAGACTCCAAAATGCTTTGGATCAGTGTATACTGGAGTGCAAATTTTCACCCCAGTGTTACCACAACTCAAATTGGTAAAAATGGTCTAAGGTTGCAATTACTACTGGCAAGCAAGCAACTTCTTATTGAGACTCCTTATTGAGTCATCATGAACTCATAGAACAAGCAAGGTCCAACACAGATGATTTTTAATTTTTAGGCAGAGGTGAAAGAATATACCTTTTAAACCACTATCAGTCTCCCTTTATGTTTCATTGCATTGTGATATTTAATAACATTGTTTGTCTAACTAAAATTTGGTAAGTTGAAAATATAAAAGGAATTATAAGCATGTGTGTGTGTGTGTGTGTGTGTGTGTGTGTGTGATGTCAAACTACCTGAAAATAATCATTTTTAAATTTATAAAATCTACAACCAATTGAGAAGCTATTGCTTAAGGAGATCAAATTTTTCACAAATGATAAGATGTGAAGCTTATAGCTTGGGTACAAAACCATAATTCAAGTGCAAAAGTCATTCAGATAGAGAATACAGAAATGAAAGAATGTAAAAATACCCAAACTCCATGCCTTTGAATGAAGATCTCTATATTGGTATTTATATAAGTCCATTACATAAGTTTGGGTGCTTAAAAATAAAAAGGTAAAGAATTATCTAATTTTACTTAGAATCATTAAATTGTACATTTACAATGGGTACATTGCAGTAAAATAAGGTTTAAAAAAATACCTCAGCCAAAGATACTGGACTTACACATAAAATAATCTTATTTAAAATGAACAACCTAGCCTGGCATAGTGGCATATGTCTTTAGTCCCAGCAAGTGGGTGGCAGAGGCAGGTGGATCTCTGTGTTTCAAGGACAGCCTGATCTACATAGTGAGTTCCATGACAGACAAAGCTACATGGTGAGACCCTGTCTCAAAAAACCAAAAGAATTAAAAATACATAAAATAAAATGAGCAATTAATCTTGAACAGATTTCTCATAAAATAATACACACAAATAGCAAAACAAAAACCAAAAAGCTATCCAATCAAATGATGTCCCACTATCAGTCACCAGAAAACAGAAATTCATGGAACTATACAACACCAATGTATACACAGAAGAACGGCTCAAGTGAAATAAATAAAAATTATAAACAAGCACTGACAAAATTGTAGAGAAATTGGTCTGAAGGGGGAAATGGCAAAATGGGGGAACCTTAATTAGTGGGGGAGCAGGAGAAAAAGAATAGAAAAGGGGGAGAAGAGGGTAAAAGAACAAGAAAGATGTCTGAAAAAATTGTAAGAGATAATAGTTTAACAGCCTAAAGAATCCTATAGTGCACATAACCATATACATACAGTTTAAATGATTTTTTTTCTGCTGGATTGACAATGCTCCCCCAAGACCTATACACCATCTAACAAAAATTCCCAACACTAAGAATGAGAAACCATCTTTTGAGTTGTTGGTCAGGGTTGTTCAAGAGAATCCCAAAACAATATAGGCTATGTCTATTGCCCTTTGTTGTCCATTAAAATTGCAAAGTAAGTCCTTGTTGCTGAAGAGACCATGTATTTCAGGCACATGGTGCAGAAGCCCCCTAGCTGAACCTAATCTGAGTATCTCCTCATTGAGGACTAACTTTCATGGTATCAGAAGGAACCACGTAAGCCTTCAAAGGAGGGAGGTAACCAATAGCTCTACTGAAATATAACTCCTATGAACCACAACAATGACCAAGACAGCATCACCTTAGGGTGCAGCAGTGGCATGCATGCCTTGGTGTAACCCACAGCTCGCTAATTAGAGTTAAGATCTGTTCAACATGAGGAAAACCTTTCCTGATACTGGAAACCTAGCCAACTACCTCAGGCTAATGACATCATGGATCTTGGAGGAGAACCTACAACTGAGGCTTCACTAAATGAACGTAATTCTCTAACTGCATCCTAAATGCGCGTCTCTCCACAGGCAAACGTAGTTCTCACTCCTTATCAAGGAAACTTGCTCTTGCGATCGACAAAGACCATCAGAGAAAACCACAACTGATCAAAATGCAGAGTTGTGGAGCTCTTCTCCAACTGATACATCCAAACAAAACTCTTGAACCTAAGACTCAAGGATCACTGGGGAAGAGATGGCAGAAAGATTGTAAAAGCCAGAGAAAGTTTGATATGACAACAACTATAGAAATATGGTACTCAGGATGGATTGTAGGTCCCAAATGGTTAATAAGATATTAAAATCATGAATAATGTGTAGACTCTAACGATATGGTGTCAACATTGATTCGGTTCATCTGTTATTGCAAAATCTGCTACTAATGTAAAACATTAAAAGGAGAAGGAACTTGGTGTATGATATATGGAAATTCTTTGTACAAATTATTTTTCTGTAATTTAATGCTTTTCTAAAATTAAAATTGATTCAGAGAACTCTGTGAATATTCAGTGCAGCTTTGTTCATTAATGCCCAACTGAAAACCAAGCAAATATTCTACAACTGGTAAATGATTAAGCTGGGGCACATACATACAATGGAATGCTATTCACCAATACAAAAGTAACAATCTACTGACACACTACAACATGCCTGATTTCAATGAACTATCTATGTGTAAGAACACTCACTCAAAAGGCAAGTTGTGATAATGAGTCAGCTTACATGCTGAACTTGAGAGGCAAGACTGCAGCAGTGGAAAATAGGTCACTCATTAACAGGACTTGCAGTTAGGAAATGATTAACTACAAAGGGGCAGAAAGAAATCTTTCCCAGATGACTAAAGTATTCTGAATCTTGATCATGACAATATTTGCACAGCTTTCCACGCAGGTTATAATCTCATAGAGCTGTACTCCACAATGAGAACATTTTATTGTACATAATGTCTCAGAACATTTTTTTTAAAGAATGGCTATCAGGAGCCAATGAGAGGGCAGAACAGCAAGGCAATAAAAGCCGGGTAGACAGGAAGTCATGGCATTTTGGAAGCTACAGAGCTGGTGAGGTAAGGTGGTTGTTGGCTCTCACTATTTCCCTGATCTCTAAGGCTTTCTCCCCTATATTTGGCTCCGTGTTTTTTATTTAAGAAGACTGCTTAGAAATTCAGCTACATCAAGATCCATCTATACCACACTTAAACATATACCCAGGGATGGATCATTCTATGAAAAAGTGAAAAGATACTTGCTCAACCATGTTCATTGTTGCTCTATTCCTAATAGGCAGAAACTGAAAACAACATAAATATCCACCCATATCAACAGATGGACAGATAAGGAAAATATGGCACATGTACACAATTAAATGTTATCCAACAATTAAAAAAAAGATATCATGAAATTCACAGGTAAATGGATAAAACTAGAAAGAAAAATCACCCTGTGTGAGGTAAGCCAGACCCCCCCAAACACAAATTTGGTATGCATTCGTTTACATGTGGATATTAGCTGTTAAGTCAGTGGTAATCAAGCTACAATCCATAGAACCACAAAGGTTAGGTACAGAGTAAGGGACTAGGGGTGGTGTGTGTGTGTGGGAGGGGGGGAATACATAGATCTCCACAGAAAATGGAAATAGAATAAATAGTTACAGATGGATAGGGGGCTGAAACAGGAGGATCAAGTGGGAAAGGGGAGGGAAGAGGCGAGCGAGGGAAAAAATACAAAGAGAGACAGGTAAAACTAAGGGCCATTTGATGGACAGTATGAAAAGCTAATACAATAGAATATTGTACCTAAAATATACATATATATATATATATGTATGCACATATGTATATATATATATATGAATGAATGAATGAATGAATGAATGAATGAATGAAAGCTATCTGAATAAAATTGCCAAATAATGGGGGAGACAGAGCCCTTAACTGTATATCTCTTGTCAACAAATTAAGCTTCCAGTACCAGAATTTGGTTACATCTATTGAGTTGTTAGCCAAAAGATCCCACAGTTATCCCCAATCAACCTGAAACCAGGTGTTACTAAAACTATAGATGGCTCTCCATAAACAGAAGGTAAGGCACTATTGCTGAAGACAACGCAACACAGCTAATTGAAAATGGAGAAGTCGAGCTGTTGCCTACATAGAGCCTTTACACCTACATGCTAGTGTCAATGGTATAGAAGTTATTCTGCACTGTACCAATGGAAAAAACATAAACACAAACCCAGTCAAAAATCCCTTTGACCTACCATGGTATCCTACCTACAAGATACACTACTGCCATGGTGTCACAAAGTTTGTGAAAGTAGCCAGCCAATGTCTGATTTGACTCAAGATCCACTCCATTAGATGGAACTCATACCTGAAGTTTCCTTGATTACCAAGAACCTCAGACAAGATAGCATAAGGCTTAAGATAAAATCAAATACTATAAAGGAATCTGGTAACAGATGATATTCTGCCATACTTATTTATCAGTGTCTTAGTCATCATAAGAGAAACTTTCTTTTGCAAAAGATGAGCACAGATACAATACGGAAACCCACAGCCACATGTCATACAGAGAATGAGAGACCTTGTAACACTCAGTTCTAAATAGAATGTCTCCATCAATTTCCTCTCCTCTAGGTTCGGAGAATCCTAAGGAAGGAGAATCAGAAAGAACGTAAGAGACAGAGTGGGTAGAGGGCACCAAGGAAACAAGGCCTTCTAAATACAACAGGACCAACAC
This sequence comes from Peromyscus melanophrys, assembly GCA_902168415.1. NCBI lineage: Eukaryota > Metazoa > Chordata > Mammalia > Rodentia > Cricetidae > Peromyscus > Peromyscus melanophrys. Next base: position 34,574 of record CABHPR010145088.1, read on the forward strand.
ACATATGAACTCACAGAGACTGAGGCAGCATGCATAGGGCCTGGACAGGGCTCTGCATCAGATGGGGTCCTAGAACTAAAAGGAGTAGTGGACACATGCCCACATCCCTAACTCAGAAACTATCTCCAATCAGTAACCATTTGCAAATGAAAATTTAGTGTTCTCTAGGGGAGAACAAACATTTTTATTTTTTTTATTTTTTTTTATTTTTTTATTTATTTTTTTGGTTTTTCGAGACAGGGTTTCTCTGTGTAGCTTTGCACCTTTCCTGGAACTCGCTTGGTAGCCCAGGCTGGCCTCGAACTCACAGAGATCCGCCTGGCTCTGCCTCCCGAGTGCTGGGATTAAAGGCGTGCGCCACCACCGCCCGGCACGAGAACAAACATTTTTAAGGTAGACTGCATGCCCAGCATCATATGGCCAACAGAAAATGGGTTCTGTTTTGAAGGTTCCTTATCTCATAATGTCATGTCAGGGCTTTTTCTTTTTCTTTTGTTTTTAAATTTTATATATTTTAAACTTTTTTAAAACCCTACAGCTCCTTTGCATATATATTATATGGCTTCTGGTTTTATGTTTTTATGGGATTCCTGGAAGTGCAAATGAGTGGGTTTCTGCATCCGTTTCATGTGCCTTTTCTTGGATTTTTTCTTTCTGTTTGTTGTTGTTTTGTCCTGTTTGGATATATTAGTTTTTGTATTATCTTATTATATTTTATTATTATATTTATTATAGGTTCTTAGGAACCTGTTTGTTTCCTAATGGGAGACAGTAAAAGAATGGATCTGGAGAGCAAGGGAGGGGAGGGGAGAAGGAACTTGGAGGAGTAGAGAGAGGGAAAACTCCAATCAGAATATATGTGAAAAATATCTATTTTCAATATAAGAAAAAATAGAAACACTTTTTTAAAAAAGTCAATATCCTGAGCCATCAATGAAATACAAATTAAAATTACTTTGAGATTTTATCTTATTTCAGTCATAATAGCCAAGACAAATTAAAGAAATGAAAAACATGTTGGGAAGGATGCAGAGAAAGAATAATATTTATTGCTGGTAGTGCAAACTGGAACAAACACTACAGAAACCAGTGTGGAAGTTCCTCAGCAGCCTGGAATTCACCTTAAGATCCTGCTGTGCTACTTTCACTGGCTAGTTTTAAGTCAACTTGACACAAGGTACTGTCATCAAAGAGAAGGGAACCTCAATCAAAAATATGCCTCTGTAAAATTGGGTTATATGCAAGCCTCTAGGGTGTTTTGTTAATTGGTGATTGATGGGGAAGGGCCCAGTCCATTGTTGGTAGTACCATCCCTGTGCTGGTGGTCCTGGGTATTATAAGTAAGCAGACTGAACAAGCAACATTCCTCTGTGGCTTCAGCATCAGCTCCTACCTCTAGATTCCTTCCCTGGTTGAGTTTCTGTCCTAACTTTCTCCAGTGATGAAGAGCAATGTGGAAATATAAGCCAAATAAATTCTTTTTTCCCAAATTTGCTTTTGGTCATGGTGTTTTATCACAGTAATAGTAACTGTCTTAGTCAGGGTTTCTATTGCTATGAAGAGACACCATGACCACAGCAGCTCTTATAAAGGAAAACATTTGATTGAGATAGTAGCTTACAGTTTCAGAGGTGCAGCATTATCATCATAGTGGGACACGGCAGTGTGCAGGCAGATATGGTGCTGGAGAGGTAGCTGAGAGTCCTACATCTTGACTTGCAGGCAATAGTAAATGAACTGAGACACTGGGTGTGGCTTGAGCATATATGAGACCTCAAAGCCACTCCCACAGTGACACACTTCCTCCAAAAAGGCAACACCCACTCCAACAAAGCCACACCTCCTAACAGTTCCACTCCCTTTGGGGGCCATTTTCTTTCAAACCACCACAGTAACCATAAATAAGACACTACTCTAGAGCATACAGACAAAGGACTCTCTATCCTACTACAGAGATAATTGTTCATATGTGTTCATTACTGCTCTGTTCAGAGTAGGCAAAAATTGGAAATAGTCTAGAAGTCTACTGATAAATGTATAGTGAAAATTTGGTACATTTACACAGTGGAATATTATTCTCCTGTTAAAAAAAATGAAAGTTGTGGGTAATAAATTGATCTAGAAACAATTATATTGAGTGAGACATCCCAGCCACAAAAAGTAAAATACTACATTTTTTTCTTTCATATTTGGCTATTAGCTTTTAAGCCATTGATATGTGTGTTACAATATGAATAACCACAGTATTTAGGTACCTAGTAATAGACCAGGAGGTAGGAGAGGTCCCGCCAAGGAAGGGGAGTTAGAATATAGTATTACAGAGAGATAAAGGGGGAAACTAAAATGGGGGTATTTAGTAGAGAGAAATAGAAAAAAGGGGTAAAGGATGGAATGAGAAAGGATAATTAACATTAAGGACCTATTAAAAAAATCATACGAAAAACTACTACTGTAGACGCTTCCATATATATATATTTAGATTCCATATATATATATATGGAATCTAAATAGAATCACCATATAATGGGGGAGACAGTGCCTCAACAAGAAATCGTATACTACCAAGTAAAATCTCCAGGGCCAGAAATGGGTTATGTCTTGTTGAGTTTTGGTTAAAAGAGTCCCAAGGAACCTTTGAACACCACAGTCTATGACCAAGGCTATTGCTTCCTCTCCACAATCTGACGGTAAGGTTCTGCCACTGAAGACAACTCTTTTGTACGTCATCAAACACAGAAAAGTTGAGCTCATGCCCTACTAGAAGCTTCATCTCTACTGATGATTTTTTTTCTAGTTCCATCCATTTGCCTGCAAATTTCATGGTGACATTTTTTTAACTGCTGAATAATATTCCACCCTGTAAATATACCCCATTTTCTTTATCCATTCTTTGGTTGAGGGACATCTAGGTTGTTTCTAGTTCCTGACTCTTATGGGTAAAACTGCTATGAACAAAGTTGAGCAATTATCCTGGGTCTTGAGGTAGATCAATTCAAATGATACTCACTTGCAAAGTGAAAGTAAGTGTTCTCTAATGGAGTGGTGTACCTGGATGTACCAACTGCACTCCAGGGCAAGCCCCGTGGCCGGGAGTAGGTGGTGAACCAAAAACAGACTCAATGGATTTTTTTTTACGTTATTTGTGTTTCATTTTGTTTTGTTGTGGCACTTTTCGCATTATTGGTTTTGTTTTATTTTGTATGTTTTAACTTTCATTTTTGTTGGTTTATTGGGGAGGAGAACATAAAGTTGGATGGATAGGGCAGTGGGGAGGATCTGGAAGGGGTTTGGGAAGGGGAAATATTATCAAACTATATTCTATAAGAATTTTTAAACAAAAATAAGAAAATAATTAAAACTTGCAAAATCCCTGAAACAAATTAGCATTCCCATCCCATGAGGGGAAATAGGAGAATAATAAGAAATGATCTTACCAAATAAAGATTAAAACTCATCAGGGCAAATATTAAACCCAGCAGTACAATGGAAAACATCTGAGAAATGTGATGTCCTGGTGTGAGCTCAAAGAACTTCAACAGCCCCAACCACATAGTTCTATGACTTCATAGTAGCAGCCCATATGGTCTTTCTCAAAGGCTCGTCTGCTTTCTGACTGAATTTCCCTTGGACATATATTTCTTTCATCTCTAACTTAATGCTGTATTCTTTGTGTCTTTACCTTAATCCTTACAATTTCATGAATATCTCTCTTGGTGCTGAATATGGGAATCCTGACTTTGTCATGCATTTCCTGACCTCATACATTTTCTTTTACTGTCTTGGTGGTCTTTATAACCCCACAAGTCTTGTATTATATATACCTGAAAAGATAGCATGATATGGACTGTGCTAAGTTCTCTCACCAAGTCAGGCAGTAGTTGACGCCCACTGAATCACAATTGTACTGGATTCTACCTGCATACATAGATAAACTTGAAGAAATACTTTCTTGGGAATCCACAAATGCAGTCTGTGAGTCCTGAAAAATCTCCTGTCAAAGCAAAAAACGTTAACATGATTTAAAACCTTTACACCAAACTGGAGAGATGGCTCAGCAGTTAAGAGCATTTGCTGCTCTTTTAGACAACCTAAGTTCAATTCTCAGCACCCACATAGTGGTTCCCAACCTTCTGTAACGCCAGTTCCAAGGAATTCAACAACCTCTTCTGGCTTCCACAAGCACCTGGCACCCACCATGTATACATACATGCAGGTAGAACCCTCATCCACATGAAATAAAAAGCAAAATTGCAACCTTTACACCATTGACTGTCTTGTGTCTAGTATTCTAATGATTTCCTTAGTCGTCCTTAAGGCCACATTCACTAAATCCTGATTTTATTGCTTTTGTGTGAAATAATGGTGTATATATAAAAAAGGGAACAAAAATAGATACTTGGAATAAATCACACTAGTAACTGATTAGAAGCCAAATACTAGACAACATGAGCAGATGTAAACTTGGTGGGTGAGGAAACGGTGTCTAGAACATGAGGTCTGAGCTCTCAATAGTGAAAAGAAATAGCATGGAGGAGCTCACGTGGTCCAGAAATAATGAAAGAAGTAACTGAGTGAGTGTTCTAAGAGTTAAGATGGGGATCATGTCTGAAAATTTTCAAAGATTTAAAAAAAAATGAAGTCAAGATCATGATACAGAAGAAAATGCTAACTATGCATACATGACTCATGCATGCCAATGTCTTAGGTATCTTCCCTATTACCCAAGTTTTAAATAGAAGGGAAATGCTTTTGATCATGTGCCAATTACCTCTTCAAATAACAATGATTTATCTTCAGTTCTTTAAAAGACAAAATAAAATAAAATATAATAACTCTGGATCTGGGAGAATAACTGTACAGACCTGCATAAATATGTGTTGTTGATGATAATAAAATATCAGCCATCTAGGAATGGCAGGACGGAACAAAGGGAAGGAGCACTGAGGAACGGTCCCAGAAGACAGAATCAGCTAAGGAATGAACGACATCTGGTTGGAAGCTTCATGAGGAGCAGAGTTTAATTGGGAGTGTTAACTGATGTCTTCACCTCAGATCCTTCTTTTAGTAGCTTTTGAGATTATTATAACTGTATCATTTACCTTCCCCTTTTCTCCCTCCTAGCTTTCCAGTATACATCCTCCCCACACTCTCTTTCAAAATCATTGCCTCTTTTTCTTTAATTATGGAAACATATTTATATAGTGTAAAATATATAATATCATCATTTTTTTCTTGTATGTATGTCTTCAGAGCTGACCATTTGGTATTGGATAATCAACTGGTGTGCTCTTCCCCAGAGAAGACTATTTCTCCAACTCTCAGTATTCCTTAGCTGGCTGTAGTTCTGTGTCTAGAGTTGAGGTCTCCTGAGCTCTTCCTCTTCTACCTTAGTACATCTATTGTTGTTGTCCTTGTTCCGGTTATATTCAGACAACTTTGCTGATGAGACTTCAAAGATGTAGCTTCTCACATTTTGGGCAGAAAAATCTCACAGCAAACTTCCTGTCCCATTTGGTCTTAAAATCTTTCTGCCCCCTCTCCCACCATGATTCCTGATCCTTAGATTCAGGATTCATGTTGCAGATATATCTGTTGGAATTAGATTCCACTACTCTCATTTTGTTCAGGTGTTGTTTTCTGTAGTGGTCTCCATCTGTTGCAAAGAGAAGTTTTCTTGATGAGAATGAGAACTGCACTTATCTATGGGTAAACAAATAAATATTTAAATTGTAGTCAGGCATTATGCTGGTTATATTTTGCATATTTTGAAAGAATGTTATATAGTGTTCCCCAGTGGGAAACTAGGTGACGTTAATTACCATTAAATTTTTCTCAAGTTCACAATTATAATTTCTTCTGACCCTTGGACATTTTTTGTGAACTGAGTTAGTATTTCAGGGACTACAAATTATTCTTTGAAGGCAATATCATTAATAATATTTTATTTAATATTTGAGAATTACATACATGTAGGTCACAAACATTTTCATTTGATTACTATGGTAATAAATTTTATTTCAAAACATCTAGATAACTTCTGCTGTTATGTGGCAAACTCTCTGAAAAGCATTAACCAGAAGAACATTATCTGAAAATGTTATCAGTATTATTTTGCTTACTGTAAAAATTAGTATTTCTAGATCATTGCCATAAAACACGGCAACTCCCTGGCTCATTCAACAGTCTATTCCCCGCGGCCTCATGATGAGGAAAGCACAGAGGCCCATTCTGTCTTCAGTATTATATCCAACTAGTCTATACTTCATTTATACAACATTTTCAGGCTAGAAATAAATATACATAAAACACTTCGTTGTCCGGGACATGTTAATTTAGTTTGCACTTTGACTAGGAGGAATAGTACACCTGACTAGTATCAGTGCTGCTTCTGTGAGCAAAGAGAGACTGCAGCCCTACAAGCAGGGAAAATGGCTTTTCTCCAAGCAGCAAATTTCCTTGAAACATATTCTCTCAGAGCATATTAAAAAGAACTAGCATGTCTGGTTAGTGTTTAGGTCACTTTATAAGATCTCACATGTAGGCTGCCGGTTGTAGCCAATAGTAGCTACACAGTAAAGCCGCTGGAGGTTTCAGTCTTGCCTACACTCATTGTTCTGTCCATCACTCAAGAAAAGCTCATGTGGTTGTATTGTGGAATCTCCATTTTTGGAGATCTTGTGGGGAAGGGGGGACCATTTCCTTTTAAAACTGAGAAGCAGAAATATATTTGACAAAAATCTGTTTTGAATACTTAAAAGCATGTTATTGTTAATTGCCAAACAGGAAGCTTTCCAAATTTAATTTCTCTGCAGTAATTTTAGGTAATTTTTTTTAAAAAAAAAAACTATTTTCTGAAACTTATTTATAGATGAACATTATAAAATACTGTACTCAGCCACAATACACTTTGATACAGTAGTAAAATCAAGAAACCATTTAATTTGGTAAACATATCTATTTCAATATGGTAATATGTTTTCCATCTACAACCAAAAGAATAATTATAATCTTTTCAAATTAGCTGTTAAAAAGATTTCATGATCCTTAAGTGAGATTAGGTAAAAAATGGTCATATAAATTAGAATAAATTGTGAATATGTATCTGATTTCACTGGGTTTCATCCAAACCTACAAATCTTTAGAATTCTTGCATCACCACTCAAGAGTTGGGAATTCCAGCCAGGCGCAGCAGAAAGACAAGAGCTGAATGTTTTTACAATTCCTAATAGTGGCTGCTCTGGGAAACACTGACTGCGGAGTCAGGCCTGGAGCCAGGCAGCTTTTACACACTAGCATCATCCACACAAATCATGTCCAAATTTCAGGGTAGGATAGAAAGTATAAATGTAACTTACAGATAACTCCCATAAAGAACCAAATTAAGACCAGCTTATCTTAATTAAACCTCAACTAAAATCATTCCAGCTCATCTTTAATTTTCCACTGTATTTCAGGAAATCCTTCATTGCTCTTAGCTCAAAAGTCCTAATGTTATACGTAAGAAAGGTACATGCTTTCCACCCAAGCCAATTAAAAGCTATAAGAAATCATTTACATTAGAAACTTTTTGTCTAAAATACATGTACTCTTTTCAAATAGAAATACTAGTTTAATGCCATATAATTGCAACTTGGAATTTTATAGAAGTATTAATTTATAAAGAAAATATTTCATGTGTGATTTGCAAGACTCCTCAATGTTATTGTGCGTGGTCATTCACATCTGTAATCCTGGCCCTTGGAAAGACGAGACAAGTGGATTCCACAAAGTTCAAGGTCAGTCTGATCTACAGAGTATACCACACAAGTCAGGGTTGTATAGAGAGGCACTATGTCAGAAAATGCCTCTTCTGCATCATGAAATTGCCTTCTCTTTAAGTGGGTTAAATATGATATACATGGTCCATTCAGCTTATGCTAGATACCTTGAGCTTCCCTTCTCATTCACTAATCAGATAGTCGGTTTTTATTACTGCTGACATTTTCTAAGGATGATATAAACAGCAAACATTTGTTGAGATTAAAAAGATAGAAGAAAAGTCATCTTTCTGTGAAATCTATAAACATAGTTTCTCTTTCTCTTGGAATCAGTAGAAACTGATAATCTACTTAGAGCATTTTGTGATTTACCATTAGACGGCAACAAACTATTACATAGGAAATTTCCCATCTACAGCAGAACCAATAGCTAGTTTAATCTTCAAATGCTACGGTGTTATGTTTCTTCAATAATCTTTGTATTTCCTTAATGAGTTGTAGTTGAGAAAATGCTGTAAAATAATAAACAAAATTTATGTTTTTAGAAGCCTACAGAATTAGAGTAATATCATAAATATTAAATATGATGAGAAATTATTTGTAGCGTGTCTAGAAACTGACAGCATACTGGGAAATTTACCTACTCAAAATATGATGAAGAAGGTACTATGCTTATTCAGCTCATAACACCCAGTAATGAATATTGCATGACAGTAATCCCTGTGTATGAACTCTAAGATCTGTACATCCATATTCACAAAATTACTAAAATGATGTCTCAGTCAAAATAAGAATTTATAGGGATGGAAAGATGCCACATAGTTTAAGAGTACCTATTACTCATAGAAGTCCTGAGATCTATTTTCAGTACCCATATCAGACAGTTTATAACTGCCAATAACTCCAGACCCACACTAATGCCATCTTTTAGCTTCTGTGAACAGAAAGACACGTGCGCACGCGCACGCGCGCTCACACACATGGCAGGGGTTAATTAAAAATAAAATGTTTTAAAGAAGATTGATAAAAAATGTTTATTGAAGAAAATGTTTCTTTGGACAAATATAATCTTTTCTGCATTAGTTTAATAAGATAAAGATAAAATGAATCATACTGAGTATGTTAATCAATAACTTCCTGGATTTCAGTCCTTAAAGGTATAAATATAAATAATGAGACTAAGTATCTTAAATAATATGATGCCTTCTAAAATTTTCCTCACTACTTATATTTAAAGTTTGTTGGACTCTGCACAAAGCAATTTGTCTCCTAAATTAATATTTATATTCTTTCAATCTTTTCTGTGTCTTAAATACTGCCATTTTAGTGGCAGCCATAGAATAAGAAATTACAAATTGTGTTACTTTCTATTAGATAAATTAATTGTACATGTGAATGGGAATGTAGTATAAAATTTCAGCCTGTATATACAGCTGGTATCCACCAATCAAATAAAGAAGATTATACTTTGCTCATGCTTCATATTTATGTTTGGAGCTCTTGAGAAGCCCTTTAGGTCTTCATAAAATATTAGCTCACTGGGAAGCATAGCATGCTGTAGAACACAGAAATGTACTCTTTCTGTCTAACTCTGTTTTAGTGTAAACTATTGTGTAAACTCCCACACCTCACCCCTCCTGCCTCTATTAATCACTGTTCTACATTACACTCTCAATAAAACATTCAATATATGGCTCTAAATCTGCTTGTTTCACTTAACACAGTGTCCTCTATTATTATCTGTTTTGTTGCAACTGGCAAAATTTCATTCTTCTGTATGAAAGAATAATATTCCATTGTGTATATGTGATATGTGTATGAGTTTGCATCTATATTATATATGTATACATATAAAATATATATGATGCTTACGGTATATCATGTACTTAGTTAAGAATGTTCTGAGTAGAAGTGGGTAGCTCAGGAAATAATAGGAAGAATTGACAAATTGCATTGAATAAAATTAAAATGTTTCTGTACAACAAAGGAAAAATATCAACAGAATGAGAAGGAAACCTAAGAAATGTGAGAAAATATTTGTCAGTCATCTGAAAAAGAATTATTACCAAGAATAGATAAAGAAACTAAAAAAAATTAAAATCCTAAAGGAATAGTAACCTAATCAAAAATGGACAAAGACTAAGTATATATTTTTTCACTTTCAGAAAAATGTAAGTCAAAATACTTTGAGATTTCGCCTGACCCCAGTCAATGATTATCATTAAGAAAATAAAAATAATCAATGCTGGTAAAGAGGCATGGAAAAATGAGTCCTTCTATACTAAAACAGTTTAGTCAATATATAAATCAGTACTGAGGACCCTTAAATAATTAAAGATAGGTCTACCATAAAATCTGTAGCAGTCCTGAGTATGTAACCAAAGAAATCCAAATCAACATTCACTGGAGATACTTACACACCATGTTTTTTGTATAATTATTCACAATTACCAAGTTACAGAGTCTTCTCTGGTACCCACAAATGAATAAAAAGTGTAACACACATATATTTTAATAATAACATTTATAATGATATTTTATCCAGCCCTAAGGAAGAATGAAATCATGCCATCTGCAAAGAAAACACAAAATGGAGATCACTGTTTTATTAAAATAAACCAGAATCATAATAAAGTAGTTTGAATACTTTCTTTCATATATAGAATTAAAGACAAAGAGGGTGAGAAAATTGGTACACCACAGGAGAAGAATGGGAACATGAAAGCAGAAGTCTAGATAAGAGGAGAGGAGTGAAATTGGGAAGGAAAAGGGTATAGATGATGAGAGTGTAGATATGATCAAAGCATTCTAAATGCATTCATGAAATTTTCCAATGAAATTCATCATTATAGTTATTATACACTATTCATTTTTAAATGCATTAATAGATAAATAAGTAAATAATTTTAACCAAAGAAGTGTATGACCACTACAATGAATACTACAAAAATCCAAGAAAGAAATTGACAAAGACACTAAAGCCATGGAAAGACTGTCCATAATTATGAATTGGGAGAATTAATACTGTTCTGATAGTCATTCTACCCAATGAGATTTACAGATTCATTGTAATTTCCACCAAAATGCCAATGACATTCATCACAGAACTATAAAAAGTCAACCTTAACATTCATATGGAAGCGCAAACATCAAAAGAAATATTGAACAAAAATTTAAAAGGTGGAATTATCATAATATCTGTTAAGACATAACACAAAAACAGTAATGGCCAAAGCAACCTACTACCAACGTTAAAAGACACTTGAAGATATTTGAACCACATTTCCAGAGCTCATAGGATAAGTACCAGAAAGAATAGTGTAACATACAAGTCATAGTAAATGCTTTTGAATTTTAATTTTAGAAAGTAATTTCTCTATTTTAGTCTCTCTGGAAGTAAATTTCCCTGTTGCTTTTCTGCTGCTGTGACCTGACAGAAAACTTAATGGAGAAAACTTTTATTTTGGTCAATGATTTCTGATGATTTGTCTCATGCTTGCTTGGCACAACATCCTGGAATGTAGAACATGTAGGGGAATTGGTTCTTCAGTTCTTGGTGGATTGGATGCTGGGACCGAGATATAGGAAAGGTCCAGGGATAAAATACTGCCACAAACCAACTTCTGGTAACTTCTTCCTCCTCTAGGTAGGTTACACTCCTTAAAGTCCCCAGAAACAACTAAAATACTGCCATCAGCCAAGAATCAAGCATTCAAGCTATGAGCCTGTTGTGACAATTTAACATTGATCTGTAAGATTCTTCCTCTGGCCTCCAATAGCTAATGGTTATCTCATTATTGAAAATACATTTCTTCCATTTTAAAAAGTACCCAAATTTCAACATTGTTCAAGAATAATTGTTAAGAAAATTTTGTTTTCTCTCTGAATGTATTTGATTATAATATATTTTTTAGGGTTGAAATATGAAACATTCCCCATAGGCTTATGCCTTAAGTGTCTGGTCTCCAGCTATAAGATCATTAAAAAAAGTAAAAACAATATGCAATATACTTTCAACATACAATAACATGTAGCAAACTTTCCAATTCTGAAGAGAAGACTAGTAGCTTACAAAGGAAGAATGAGACCAAAGCAAGACTGAAACACCACAGGGAAAACATTAAATTCTGTAACTCCATGGCTGGCATTTCAGTAAGGGGCCTCATGACATAAGTCCCAACAGACATGCGAAACTCTGTGCTTGCTTCCTTGCTATTTGCAAATTACATGGTCTAGCCCCATACTGAAACACTTTTTTTTTCCCCTGTAACTTTCCTTAGTAGACATTCCACATTCTTGGCATTTCCAACATCATGGCATCTCCAATGTAACTAAGGTATTACCTTTGCAGTTCCACACTTCACCTTCTTAGGGCCTACCTATAGGAATCCTGACCCTGACACATATTATCTGGCCTCCAAGGCCTTCCTTCTTTGAAACTATGATGGAAGTCTCCATGACTCAAAAGCTCTTCATTTGTATAGAACCACAAATCAGCATCATGTGGCCATCATCAAAGTTTAATTTGAGCCCCTCAGACCATAGCTGGCACAGCCTTTGGTTTTCTAGGTAGTTGAACCTGAGAAAACAACTCCTTAATCTGTCTTATGTGAACAGGAAACCAAAGACTTCTTCCTTTAAAAGAGAAATTCTTTCAAATGGGCTTAGAACTTTATACTCTGGACCCTATGAGTGAGGTATAGCTGGTTTCTTAAGATGCCATTAGGTCATATTTCATATCTTCTCCATTCAAAGCCTCTTTCATTTTCAGAGGCATTAATCTCTGTACCCACTGTACCTTACTTGTATACAACTTTAATGAGATACTTTCTGGCTGAACTTCAGTTTTTCAAATGTTTCTTCCCTTTATAAACTTAGCAGTCAGGAATAGCCATGCCATAGCATGAATGCTAAGCTGCCTTGAAATCTCCTCTGGTAAATTAGTTAGTTTATTATTTTTTAAATTCAACCTCATTCATAATTTCAAAGCCCAAACAGAACACAGAGAAATATTTTGCCAAAGTAACACAAATGGCCTCTAGTCTGGTACCCAAGAGAGCTCGTGTGCCCAGCCTGTTATCTACTATTCTATTAACAGGCTATCCCTCTGAGCTCTCATTTGAATTTTCTGTTAAGCTCTATTTATAGCATTCCAGGGCTTTTCTAACTTACATCTCTACATTCTTTCAAATTCTTCTCAAAACTAGTCCAGAAGCCTAAGAATCCCACAGTCAGATATAGTCAGGACAGCTTCGCTCTTGGTACTATTTTTGTTTTTTAGAATAATCCAGACTTTTAAGACACTGGAACAGAACACCTGACAGAACAATGTAAGTGGTGACCATGCATTTTGATTCATAGTTTCAGAGGTGTCTGAATGGCTCAGTGCACTAGGGCAGAATATCTCAACAGCAGAAGAATGTTCCACAAGCTTTCCTTCACTTCTAAGATCACAGGAACTGACAGCCCAAAAAAGAAGCTAGAAGATACAATTATTCCTCCAAACCTCCCCCATCTATCTACTTCTGCTGGTAGACCCCACTTTCTATGTTTCTAAATTTTCACAGAATAATATCACCAAGTGGAGACACGAGAGCATACCAATGGGTTATTCACTACCAAATGGTATAAGCCCTGAGGACATACACATACAAGTAACATAAATGCTTTCCACATCTTATTTGTTCATGCATAAACATGAGTCAGCACAAAGTCAACACACTGATCCTTGCAAGATTCAGTGTTCATATTCTCTTGACGATACGGTTGCGACAGTAATCAGTGAGGATAAAAGAGCTTGGGATTTGAGAATAAGAAGCTGTGTTAGAAGGCTACTACTTCTTACCCCTACTAGACAACTTATTGAGCCACATTTTTCTCATCCAAGAAACAAGTATTTATTGATAGAGACTAGACATGAAACACCTGATCATAATAATTTTCTTACAAAGTTTCCTGGGAGGATTTAATTTCATTAAGATTATTGATGAAGTACTTTACATGGGGTCTGGAACACAAACCACATTCCATGCATGATAGCAACTGTACCTATATTATACAAAGAGATTCGTCATTGTTACAATCATAAATATTATTTACAGCATCCCCAAAGAACCTCCTTCCTTTAACTGATAAACTACCATGATGTGTCTTTTGGGCATAATATATCAAGACATTTCAATTTATTCTGTTTCAGTCTTTGTGTGTTGTTGAACAATGAATCTATACTATCATTTTCTACCTCAAATGTTCAGTTCTCTATATTCTACCAGAGGGCATAGCTATATGTTTAAAATGATTGTATTCAAGGTCAAAAGGCTGTTCTTATTGAATAATGTGTAACTATCATGACATGCTTATCTGAACGCTTATGCTCTTTAGATAATGATTTGGAGAAATAAAATGTCTTTGACTTTGTATTTGTAGCAAAGTCCAAGAGAGTGAGAAGTGTCTCCTAAGACTGGGTAGTTTTTTATTCTCTTATGCTCGTCTGTAGACACATTTAGCTATACTTTGATGACAAGTATAAACCCTAAGCCAAGGCCAAGACAGTGTTACAGACTGGCAAACATTTCTATTCATAAGAATAAGCTGTGGCATGTGGTTAAGTGGCATGTCAAACCATCATATAACAAAACAATTTATACACTATAAAGTTCAACTATAGTACTAACCCTGGAACTGAACAGTTGTGCCCTTTTTCTACATGAACTCCCATAACAACTTTGAGATCGGCCCTATGGTACCCTCATTTCCACACCTGAGAAAACTGAGATTACTCACCCAGGATCACAAAACGAGTAGCTGACAGAGCAATGACTCCAATTAAATCTATCCAGTTTGTAGGAATTCTTAGCTCCTATTTTGCATGCCCTCATACTCAACAGAAGAAGTATAATTATAGAAATTCCCAGATATGTAATCTGATCATTGAGAAAGAAAAGCATTGAAGGAGAATTTAAATGAACACAGCGTAGACAGCGACAGACAACTATTTGGGTGAAGGTGAAGTAAGTCACAGGGATTATTAAGACACCATTTTTGATATGACAAAGTAAAGAAAAATATGCTTCTGCTGATAGATTTTTGCTGCTCTTAGCCTTGGTCAGAAAAGCTTCTTACTGCACTGGTAAACGGTGAAATACAGGAGTCACGCCGTTCAAAGTTTTGAGAATACGTAGTTGTGAATGCACAACAATAGACTGAACGTCTTCATCAACCCCTGCCTCTCTCCAAGGTTCTAAGAACACCACAAGACAGTGGCAAAGTGAACCCGATGGTGTAGAGGGGTGCTGTTAAATTCTGATAGACAACGTATGGTTATTGCAGACATGAACCCTCCCAGCAACTTTGGATGCCTCTGGAAGGCCAGAACAAGTCAGTTAAGAAAACTGAAATTGGCCTAAATCAGTAATGGACATAGATGGTGCCACCACCACCACCACCACCACCACCACCACCACCACCACCTTTTGGGTCTGTGGGGGCCAAAATCAACCAGGAGCTCTCCTGTAGCCCCCCAGTAAAGTACCATCATGATAGAGCTGGGCAGAAAGAGGAATTGATATTGCTGGGCAGAGAGAGGAAGTAAGATGGCAGGGCATAGAAAGGATATAGGCATGACTATACAGGAAGAAGCCCTCTCTTTGGCTGAGGATTTCTTAGCAGTAAGAACATGGCTGGCTTTTTACTGCTTCTCTGATCTTTCAGTTTTCATCCCAATATCTGGCTCCAGGTTTTTCATTAATAAGATCTTTTAAGATTTGTCTTACACCATCATACCAAGTACTGCCCGAGATCTCTAGGCCCAGGCACGGGAGAGAGGAAAGGCAACATGACTGTGCCATCCATTATGGCTGGGACTGGCAGTATTCGACCAAGTGCCACCTGTGACCCAACCACAAGCCCTGGTACTAGGTGGTGGGACACCATTGTGGTGAGAGAGTACAGAGTGAGGAGGTAGAAAAGAAGGAGAGGTGGAATGGTTTGTGGGCTGGGGAGAGAAGCAGATCTGGAGAGGTGAGGGTGGTGAGGAATGGGTTAACCTGAATGGCCAGCTGGCCACCAGAGTCCAGTGAGATGTCTGGACCTGGGCTATGGCTAAGGGGTAGGTCTTGCTCTGGAGCCCTGGAGCAACTGAGGGGGCATGAGTTGATGTCTTTGGCTCCTGTCATCTCTGGGGGCCAGGCAGGAGCCTGTGGTGGGGCTATGTTGGTGTTCAACAGCCACGCTAACATGGGGGCAATTCCAATATGGGTGGCCTGCACAGCCACCTGGGGTCTCAGTGGCAACCTGGCCTCTGCTGCTGTGGAGGACCATGTCTGGATCTGTGGTTCTGTCATAGCCAGGGTCTGTGTTCATGTCCTGGCCCACTGCCACCTACGACCATTGTGACATCTGGGCCCAGGCTGCTGCCTAGGACCATAAATGGGTCTGTGGTCTTACCACATTCAGGGTCTGTATTGATGTCCATGGTCCACGTTGCCACCAAAGGCCACATAGGGTCTGAGCAGCAACCTGTGGCCATGAGGGCATCCAAGGGCCATGCTACCACTAGGGACATTTTGGTCTGAGTGGCCTGCACCCAGGGTCATGGTGTCATCTGGACCAGGGCTGTTGTAGAGAGCCATGTCTGGATCTGTGGTCATATCGCAGCCAGGGCCTGAATTGATGTCCTGTGCTCCTGTTACCACTGAGGGCCATGCAGCGGACCAGGGATCTGGTCAGCCACTTTAGAACATGTCACTGTCCAAGGATCATGTCATGCTAATCTGGGTAGCCAGTGTCTGGGCACAGGCCACTGCATAGGGCCATGTCTGAGTCCATGGCCCTGTGGAGGATGGGATCTGGGATAGTGTCTATCCATGGCTCCAGTTGCTACCAAGGGCTCTGTGGACACTCAGAGTCTGGCCACTCACCTGGGACCATGCTGATGCCCAGGAGTCATGCTGCTACCAGGGTCATGTTGATCTGAGGGGCCTGTGCTGCCATGTCTGGGTCTGTGGTTGTGTTGCAGCTGAGGTCTGTGGTGATGTCCATGGCCAGTGTTAGCACAGGGATCATTGGAACTATGTTGTGCTGAGCCAGCCCAGCCCATCACTGGCCCTGGGATGACTGGTCCTGCCCCTCCCTGGGTATTACAGCAGGCAAGCTTGCCTTACCCCTCAGAGGAGAGTTTGCCTCTTCCAGCCTTCAACTTGATATGTTATGTTTCAGTGATATCCATAGGAGGCTTGCCCTCCTCTGAATAGAAATAGAGGAAGAGAGGAATGGAGGGGGGCAGAGGGAAGGGGGCGGGGCTGTGAAGAGAAGGAGGGGAAACCCAATTGTCCTCAGAGAGGCTTCTTCCAGCAACTGATAGAAACAAATGCAGAGACCCATAGCCACACATTAAGTGGAGCTTGGGAAATCCTGCAGACTTGAGGGAGTAAGAACTGTAGGAGCCAGAGGGGTCAAGGAACCCACAAGAAAAGCCACAGAAGCAACTAACCTGGGCTCACAGGGGCTCACAGAGACTGAACCAACAGCCAGGGTACCTGCATGGGACTGACCTAGGCACTCTGCATGTGTTACAGTTGTGTAGCTTGGTCTTCTTGTGGAATTCCTAATGGTGGGAATAGGGGCTGTCTCTGACTCCTGCTGTATTTTAGGACCCTACTCCTCATACTGGGTTGCCTCTTCCAGCCTTCAACTTGATATGTCATATTTGAGTGATATCCATGCTCTTCTCTGAATAGAAATAGAGGAAGAGTGGAATAGGGGGGGTGGGCAGAGGGAAGGGAGGACTGTGAGAAGAAAGAGGGGAAACTGTGGTCTGGTTGTCAGATAGATAGATAGACAGACAGACAGAAAGATGATAGATAGATAGACAGATAGATGGTAGAGAGATATATAGAGATATGTAGATAGATAGATAGATAGATAGATAGATAGATAGATAGATAGATAGATGATAGATAGATAGATAGATAGATAGATGATAGATAGATTGATAGATAGATGATAGATAGATAAATAGATAGATAGATAGATAGATAGATAGATAGATAGATAGATAGATAGAAGACAAAACCAAAAAATTCAACAAACAAAAGCAGTACATTAATAATAATTTTTTTACAAAGACCCTGTTGCTGAAGCTATCACATATTTACATCATGCAACATGGAGAAATCTAGTTAGGTGGAGAAATTGAGGGATGGTGGGTGTGATTAAATTCATTGTATGCATCTATGAATTTTTCAAACAAATAATATCCCTCCTCATCCTTCCACTTTTGCTTTCAAAAATCCAGCTCTGTTTACATCATGAGGCCAGATCCTACCCTTGTTTTCTTAGCTCCTAGATCATCTCTCATATTCTTTTAGTTAGTGTGGATATATTTCCTTTTTTACCTTATTATTCAGGATCTTCCTAACCAGGCTAGTAATGTGCTTGTTCTTCTTCTTCTCTTCTTGCTTTTAAAGATTTAAGTTTTAGTTTTAAGTGTGTGATGTGTGTGTGATGTGGTGTGTGTGTATGTGTGGTGTGTATGTATGTGTGTATGTGTTGTATGTGTGTGTGGTGTGTGTGTATGTGTTGTGTGTGTATTGTGTGTGTGGTGTGGCATGTGTGTGTGTGATATGTGTGTGGTGTGTGTGTATGTGGTGTATGTGTATGTGTGGTGTATGTGTGTGTATGTGTGGTGTTGTGTGTATGTGGTGTGTGTGTGTGTGTGTGTGTGTGTGTTGTGGTATGTATGTGGTATGGTGTGTGTGTGTGCTGTTTGTGTATGTGGGATGTGGTGTATGTATGGTATGTGTGTATGTGTGATGTGGTGTGTGTGGTGTTTGTGTGTGGTATGGTGTGTGTGTGTGTGTGTGTGTGTGTGTGTGTGTGTGTGTGTGTGTGTAGATGTGCATATGAGTGCTGTGTCTGTGGAAAACAGAAGAGGGCATTGGATCCCCTGAAGCTGGAGCTGCAGATAATCGTGAGCTTTCCACCATAGATCATGAGAACCCAACTCAATCCCTCTGCAAATGGAATATGTGCTCCTCACGTCTAAGCCGTCTCTCCAGTCCCACTTCTGTTCTGTAGAAAACCCGTGATTGTCCCTAGATACCTTAAATTGTTACTCCTTTGCCTCTGTAACATCCATATGCTAAGGGAGGCTTGAGTGAATACACTCTTCCTAATGAAAGAATTCTTGGAAATCTAATGAGGTGCTCATCGAAATTACCTAATAGTAACAGAACAAAATATGCCTGTCTTCTCTTGTTGCTCCTCTAACCACTGCATTTCGCTGCCTTTTCATGTTTGAATTAGAGCAAAGAGAAGTATATGTTCTCCATGATTCTTCATAATCGTCCAACTTTTGCTCTAGCACAGATGAGCAATGAGCAGACTAATCTTCGAAGGGACTCCATTCAGAAAAGTATTTTAAGATCCCTACATATATTGATGACAAGTGAATCCTCTTAGATATTAAGGACCTTCACATCACACACCCAGACAAGAACCTCCATTTAAAAGTATTTAACAGAGAGTCAAATATCACAAAACAAATAGAGTATCACTTTCATGGATTAAACTCTTATAATGCGAACTCAGGTAAACTTGATTTACTACCTAAGACTCATGTCTGAAAGCTTTTACAGGACACTCATATTAAAAAAAAAATGAAAATGGCCAGGACAAAGACACATGCTTCATGTTCTTCTGAACACAGAGCCAAGCTACACAATTAGAAATATATGTCTTCATCACTACATAGTGTTCTAGGCTAAAAAGACACGTTCCTACTTAATCCCCCTTCCTGCTATAAAAAGAATGGATCTGATTTTTATAGTCTCACATGAATTATTCTGTTATGTTGTCATACTTTATACCTATTTGCAACTTTTATAAAACTGTAAAAATTTTTCGGCAGCATGTACCTCAAATAATGTAGAATATACTACTATCATGAGATTTATCTAACAGATTATAAATATAAATTTGGACCGTAAGTGTTTAATTATTTCACATTTATAGTGAATAGAAATTTAATTATTTATGAATGCAGAAAGTGTGAATTGAATATAAAAAATTCTTTTTCCACTGTTGATAAATGTGGCACAAAACATTTAGGACTTGCATGTTTCTTTCCTCCACTACTCAACATTTACTTAAACATTTTGGAAGTTGATATGGAATTGATTTCATATTAATTAATTACATATTTATCAGTAATCTCTACAAACATGATTTAAACATAGATATTATCTGGTACTTATTGCTAATTTGTGAAATTGAAAACTTATTATTCCATGTGAGTTTCCTTCTATTGAAATTTATGCTTTTTTCATATTTACTTATATATTGTATCTATTATATATGTATATGTGTGTATTTGTATGTATATGGAGGGAGCATGCACATGCCAAGGTATAAATGTGGATATCAGAGGACAGCTTTAAGAAATCATCTCTCAGCAGGGCGGTGGTGGCGCACGCCTTTAATCCCAGCACTTGGGAGGCAGAGCCAGGCAGATCTCTGTGAGTTCAAGGCCAGCCTGGGGTACCAAGTGAGTTCCAGGAAAGGTGCAAAGCTACACAGAGAAACCCTGTCTCGAAAAAAAACCAAAAAAAAAAAAAGAAGAAGAAGAAAAGAAGAGAAAAAAAAAGAAATCATCTCTCTCCTGCCACTAAAGTGGGTCTCTCAGATTGAGCTCAAGTCATTAGACTTGGCAGCAAATGTCTTTAACCTCTAAGCTATCTCACTGGCCTTAGAATTTATGTCTACTGATGCATTATTTCGTATCCTAGGAATAAATTTTAGGTATTAGAAAACCCATGGAGTTTTTGAGTTTCTTTTTTATTTCTCCAAGTTTTCACCAGTGTACTTAGTTTATGCTGAGAAAAATATGTAAGTATTTGTGAGAGTACTGTCTAGTTTTTATGCCAACTTGACACAGTTAGGATAATCTGGAAAGAAGGAATCTTAACTGAGAAAATGCTTCCAGAGACTTGACCTGTAGACAAGTCTGTAGGGCATTTTCTTTATTGTTAATTGATATAGGAAGGCCCAGCTCAATGTGTGTGGTGTCACCCTTGGGTACATGGTCCTAGAATGCATAAGAAAATATGTTGAGAAAGCCATGGGGAGGAGTAAGCTAGTAAGCAAGTTTCCTACCTCTGCTTCAGTTCCTGTCTCCAAGTTCCCGCCTTGAGTTCCTGCCCTGACTACCTTCAGTGACAGAGTATAACCTGAGAGTTGTCAGCTAAATAAACTCTTTCCTCCCCAAATTTCTTTTGACCATTTTTTATCACAGCAATAGACAACTAAGACAGAATCTAAATGCAAGTATTTATAGTATTTAAAAATTCTAAATACTTATACTTAATTGTTTACTTATGGATATAATTCAATGTATTTGAATATTTACATGCAGTTTCCCATAAAAATTATTTTTCTGGCTTGCTCAAATCCACTTATATTGCATAAAATAACCAAATTATTCAGTATGTACTTTATAGAATACAGCACATGTCCCTTTGTTAAGAATGCAAAGAATTGGGGCTGGAGAGATGGCTCAGTGGTTAGGAGCACTGACTGCTCTTCCAGAGGACCTGAGTTCAATTCCCAGCAACCACACGGTGGCTCACAACCATCTGCAATGAGATCTGGCGCCCTCTTCTGGCCTGCAGTCATACATGCTGTATACATAATAAATAAATCTTTAAAAAAAAAAAAAAAGAATGCAAAGAATTGCCAGAGGCCATGTTGATGACAACACTCCATGCTTCCCCTGCAGGCCATGTTGATGTGTGAGGTCTGTGCTGCTCCTGTCTGCTGTGGGCAAGGAAGAGTTTTTTGTAGTAGTATTGATGACTGCAGACTTATAACTGAAAATGAGAGATATTGAAGCCTTCTGTGACAACCTCTCCCCTAATCACCTCCGAGAGAGAGAGAGAGAGAGAGAGAGAGAGAGAGAGAGAGAGAGAGAGAGAGAGAGAGAGAGAGAGAGAGAGAGAGATAGAGAGTCCAGACAGGAAGCTGTTGAAAAGAGTTCTTAAAATTGTGATAATGAGGGGTTGGGGATTTAGCTCAGTGGTAGAGTGCTTCTCTTGCAAGCGCCAGGCACTGGGTTTGGTCCTCAGCTCCAGGGTGGGGGTGGGGGTGGGAAATTGTGATAATGATACTGAAGTGTAGTTCTTCACAGCTGATGGTTTCTCGTGGGGGAAGGGTACTGGGGGAGACTCAGTTTTCTTTAAGAGTTTGGCCACTGGGACGGACTTTGCCCATGCTCTAATAAGTATATGGCCAACACAAATTTGACTTGTTGTTTTTCTTTTCTTTTTCTTGGGGGTGGGATGAGGGAGGGCGCCAGATGGGAGTGTGGACCAGAGAAGAATAAGAAGTGAGTGTAATGGGGTGCATTGTATGAAATTCCCAAATATCATGTTGGGAAAAAAAAGAGAATGCAAAGAACTGCTTTCCTGATCATATTTTCTCCTAATTCCTTTTAAGAAAAAAATAAATGGTTATTCTGTAATAGCAAGTACTTCTAACTAATCACATATACTTAAATAAATTAATAAGCTCTTTAAAATGCACTGAACATATATTGAAAGAATACCATTCTAAAATAAGAAGAAGAGTCCAGAGAGCATGTCAAGACACAATGAAAAGCTAAAGACCAAGAACCAGAATAACACAATAAGAAGGGGGGAAAAAGGAAAACAGTGAGCAGGAAGGGCCAGTGTAGACACCAAAACTGGCATTTCCAAGGCTCATCTGTCATTATTCCTATGTACCTGTGTTTATATTATAGAAGTGATCTATCAAAAGACTAATCCAGGAAGATGAAGTATCAAATGAAATTAATTATGTCTCAATCATACTGGGTTCCTATGTGATGAATGGGGAAGACAGTATTTTAGAGATATTGTGAGAATACATCATTTCACCTACAGTAATATTATAGGATTTTTAAAAGTCTACTACTTAAAATTTTTTACTTGAACTGAGGGGATAATGTCAATTGACTGATAGCTGCTTAATAAAACCTACGCTGTGCATCGTGTGAAGAAGGTCTGTTGCTGCCTACACAAGTCTTGTGATTCAACTGGACTTGTGATGCATGTATTCTGAAAAACATATGTCAAGCTCTAACTCTTAGGGAATCCTGCTAATATTGGGTATGAGAGCCAAAAAAGTAAATTAATATTTAATAAATAAGAATACTTTGAAAACCAACATAACCAAAAATATAAATATTTCTCCATCCTTTAACAATTAACTTTTTCTTCCTTCCTTTTAAAGTCCATTACCAAGTTTTGCTCATCTTCACTCCTACAATACTCCCTACATTTATACCTATTGTTACTGTATCCTGCCCATGTCATCTCATAAATACTGTTTTTTGTTTTCCTTATTTCTATAAAAAATGTATGAAGAACCTACTCAGTTTGTGGATGACTGTAACAGTAGTAAACATTGATCCTGCAGTCCTATACCAATCTCTTCCACCTCTCTCCCTCAGTACAGTAAAAACACTGTAGCTACAGATACAAGTTTAAACACAAACATGGTGGCCATTTATTCATACCAAAACCATTTAATGTTTTCACTCCCAATGGCATTCCTTTGGGATTCCATAAGATAGTTGAGGACACTTCTTACTTGAATGAACTCGGTCTTGCTCCAGGGCTTCAATTTTCTAGTAGCATCCATTTATTTCATAGATGATACCCTCAGAATTTCAAATGCTTCTGCCTCTGCTAGTGCTAGATCATGCCCCACTGTTGAGCTCTTCACTAAGTGATGCTTGCTCCTCATTCTGTGATACAGTAGACCATCTTCCAAGATGTCAAGCTTAGATTTCTAGAGCAACCTGCTCTTTATAACTAGGAAATCTTCATGTACTCCTCCTTTTTAATAATTTACTAAAATATTTAGGAAATATATGTACATATGACAAGAAAGTAGGAAGAAAATATTTAAGAGGGAGGAGGTATAAAAGTGATGATAGAAGAGGGTAGAGGTGTCTTATAAGTTACATAAAATTGTCCTTATGAAGCCCAGTGCCATGAAAAATATAAACTAATGAAAAAGTATCACCCAGAAATAACTGAATATTATAAAATCAAAAATAATAAGTAAATAAGTTTAAATATCTTTAAGGGTACATCTTATTTAAAAGACAAATATTCCTTATTATTTATGCAGGACAATGTCTACAAGATTATTGAGAAGTCACTGACCCTGGAAAGAGAAATCATATAGGCCTCATAAAATGATTAATTAAAAATTTAAAGCAATCACTGTATTCTAGAATGATGATCTTGGTTGTCCCACTATCTAGTCCCTTTATGGGGACAAATTTATAGTCTACAGACTTAAATAGCTCTCACTGAAGCATGCAGTTGATCTACATTCTCTGAATTTCACCTTGGATGCCATTTAACAAAAGCAAAGTCACCCTGTTCTAATTGATTCGCAATTACCCTGGCACCCCAAAGTTCACAAAGCTAGCCCTTCCTGCTCACCGTGAATCAAATTGAAAGTAGAATTTATTTCATCAGAGTTGTTTTAGTAGAGCTCTAAATAGAAAGTTTTGGTCATGGAGACTAGCATAGCATTTTAACTAGATTATAATATTTTAAAGGACATAGTTAGTCATCAAATAAATGATCCTCTCTTTCTCAGTCCCCTCCCCTGTTTTCATGCATCCGAAACTAAAAGAACCAAAAGACATTTACAGAACATTGTAACTCACAGTAACAAACTCAAATATATGTCAGTAAAATTTCCCTTGTTTTCCAAAAGTTTTTTCCTAGTAGAAACTATAGAATTCCATTTACTAAATTCACATCACTATGTTAGCAACCTGAAAAAGTAAAAAGCTTAGGTTGTGGTTTAAATACCTAGTACATGTAAAGCTTGAAAGAATGGTGGAAATAAAACATCGAATTTGGTATTAAAAATGCAACTTAACATCACACATCTAAAGAATCAATATCACTAAAATGAATTTAATAGAATATGTGTGAATCTAAATAGAAATTCTCTGCTTTGTGTCTTCAACTATGTAAGCCCTGTCCCTGGTACAACAGTTCTACCTTTCTTCTTTCATTCACCCCAACACTCATTCTCTTCCAATAGACTACATTTAATCTGTTTACTAGTTCCTCACTGTTCCATCTCAGATAATTTAACACAGTGCCTATCATGAAATGCAGGTGAAAATAATTATCATGTTTCCCCACCAGTTTGAGGTCATGTGAAAGTTGAATATTCAAAATACAAAGCATCATTTTGTCTTTTGATTCCTAGGTTGAGGCACAAGAGCTGCTATGAGGTCAAGGCCAGCTTGGAATCCTGAATAAAAAATATGCACAAAGAATAAAGTCAAATACAGCCATAGAGCAAGATCTACATTCTGGTTGTTCTGTGTAATTTTCATAGTGATTACATCTTAAAAGTTCTAATTTAAGGCCTGGAGAGATTACTTGGTGGTTAAGAGCACTAGCTGCTCTTTCAAAGGTCCTGAGTTCAGTTCCCAGCAACCACATGGTGGCTCACAACCATCTGTAATGGCATCTGAAGCTCTCTCTGGACTACATGCAGACAGAGCACTCATGCCTTAAAAACAAATATTACATAGATAAAGTTCTAATTTAAATAGAACTTTAGTACTGAGGTAGCACAATATTTACTCATAATTGATTAATAAAAGGAGCTTATTGTATATTTTCTACAATAAACTATTATTCAGTATATTGCATATTTTTATAATAAAGTATTTTTGTAGAAGGCAAATCAGATTATCATTATGAATACAGCCCAGTTTAAGTTTTTTATTATCTTTGAAGCAGGAGCAATTCAGCATATATAGCAACATTACTGCGTCTACACTGAGTGGCACCAACCAATCAAAGATACAGGACTGGATTACCCATAGAGAAGGCAGCATACACTGGCGAGTTTAGTGTCCTTTTGACAAGAGTGTCAAGGGAGCTCCTGACCTCTTACAACAGAAAGTAATAGCTAATGTCACCTCCACCTTGACAGCCCTAAAGGGAGTAGCTGTTAATCTCTGTTTGTAATATTCCCAGTTGGGGGTTGGAGGAATAAGTATTTTGTCTTAAGCATGGGGTAAGCATTAATTGTCTAAAACTTTCAGGAATGTTCTATATGTCTGAAAGTCAGAGGAGAAGGAAGACAGCAACGGATAGGGAGTTGGTTTGGGGTTTTTGGTTTTGGTTTTGGTTTGTTTTTTGCCATTCTTAAACCAAACTACATGATTAAAATAGAATGTGGTTTTCAGGGTCAATCAATTTAGCAGTCCAATCGCATTAAAATGGCTGAATATGTGCTGTGAACAATTTACATGTGAATTTTAATGAATATTTTGTATCTATATGTAGACAGGGATTTGCTAAGAATAGCCTCTATGTTTTTCTTTGCTATTTTTTTTTTTTGTAAGCCAAATTGTAAAAGAATCTTTGCTAGGGTGGCTGATACTTCAGATCTAAAATTGAATCTGTTCATTAGCTCTACATTATTCAGGACTATAAAAAGGAGACGTTTTAACAATCCCAGGCTCAATTAAGCATCAACTGCTACCCTGGCAGAAACCTGGCATGCATCTTGTTCTCAGGAAGTTTAGATGACGTTATTTACAATTTGTTCCTCAGGGAATGCCCTTAAAAAAAAAGTCTGCTTGCCATCATAACTTATGTACTAACCTCATAATTCTCTACCTGACAGCTCAATTGTACATCCCTCATTTAATTAGATGGCAATACACTGCTGCTTGAATGGCAGCCACTCATGACTCTGCTTTCAAGAAACATGGGAAAGAGGCTACATTTGGGAAATCATGCTATTGAAGCATCAACTCTTCTGAAGATGAACCCTGATTTTTTTTTAAAAAAAGCAGAGTTTAATAGCTCTGAAAATCTAATTGCAACGTGACATTTTCTAAACAATTGTTAAATTTGCGGTTACCTCTATTGTAATTATTATATTGTTGTTTCAATTATCCATTATTTTACCTGAATACTTGGGTTTCTTGCATGGAAACTGTCTTTTTGTTTGCCATAATGAGGGCCATACCCTAACTGGCCCTTTGTAGCATATAATGTTTCTTCTTTTAGATACTGTGTAAACTAAAATCAAGAGGTTTTTTAATGTTAGTTAAACACTGACAATTATATATGCACCCAAATATTTGAGAAAGCTGACTAGGAATGCATTTCCATCATCAGATTTCCTGGCAGAGTCAAACATGGGGTTAAATTTTAGAAACTAGTTAAATTCTTTCTATTTGTGCAGATTTTACGTATTGTTCCTCTCCTTTTAGTCTTACTTTAGTTCGTTAGATGCAGTAATATCTCCCTTGTCTGTGACAATTTCCATTAATATCTCAAAGGCAGCTATTAAGTCTCATTACAAGAAAAGATTATAGAAGGATAGTGCACACGATCACAGTAAAGATAAAGACAATAGTCACATTTTCATTTATTTCTTTGTTCTTCACATGCAAATCAATGGAGAAGTCTTTTTAGACTGCTTTTTTTCCATTTACATTTTGAAACCTTTTGCAAAAGGAAAAACCTGCACAGCTAAATAAATTCTAGTGTTTGGATTGTTTCATTTTTCAAAAAGCAGAAAAGAAATGTGTCTGCTTTCAGAAATTTACCACGCCTATTATGCTCAAAATCCCATTGTCATGAAATTTAGTAAAGCTGTGCGACTTTCACCATTTACATAAGTTATTCGTAAGAATTAACTCTAAGCTCTAATGAAGCTAATTAGTGGTTGCTACAGGGAGGCTTTATAAAGTGTTCATTATTACCAACAATAGTCCATCATTCCATCAAAATTCTTAAAACATTAACTCCTAGACAATTATCTAAACATTCCCATGGAAATTGTATTTGAGTAAATTTCAGTCAATTCTCCATGAAGTAAACTCTTTATGGATTTTTCATCTAAAATGATCCATTAAAAATAATTAAATTGGTAAGTCTATTGGTAGCCCTTTTTTCTAGTAAAATGTTAATAATTAAATATCAATATCAGATGAATATATTTCTACCCTTAAAATTAAAATGAAGAATATATGTAGGTCCTGTCTTTCTGTAATACTTAATTTATCTGAAATACTATAGTTTCATCCTGAAATTCTAGATAGACTAATACAGGTAACCATTTAAATTATTTATTTTTATTTATGTATTTAATTATTTAATTGATATAATTGATTACCTCTCTGGCTAATCAATCAATAGATTAAATTATTAAAATTAATAAATTGTGGAAAAATGTTATGATTCACAGCCAACAGTACTAAGAAGTACTCCAATGCATGGTACTTTGCCTAGGAAATTAAATGTCAGTGCAATTCTGTGCTCAGGATTCACAAAATTCTGAAGTAAACTGATCCTGAGGCTCTTCAGTCTGCAAGTGCGTGGTTTACTTTCCTTCTGTTTCAAAAGAGTGAAGCCATCGGACCCACCTAGCCGGGGGTCTCCATGTCTATCTCCTTTCGTATCCTTTGATTCCCTAGTCTGTGCTCTCACCCAAGCAGTGCTTACAGCTCTCATACTTTTCTTTCTTCTCACTTTTTGAATAAAACTTCACTGAAGAATAGTTACCATTTGGTGATTTGCCTTCCTACACCACACATGGCCTCACCTCCCAGGTACCCATTGGTCTGTTTTCATCACTCATCCAAAGAAAGATGTACTCTATTGTAGGTCTGCATTTGTGTTTTCATTAACATGCTCAAAGGTCTTAGCTCCACATACTCCCTCATTCTAAGAACTTGTAGACTCAAATTGCTGGAAACATTCACTGCTACTTTTCTTCCTTATTTACTATTTTGTTATATATTTAATAAATTTTCCCACATTGCAAGATTTCCATCTCACCTTTGTTTCTTCCCAGCTCCTGAGCTTCTCAACCTTCCTAATAATGCAACCTTTTAATACAATTCCTCACATTGTGGTGACCCCAACAACAAAATTATTTCATTGCTACTTCATAACTGCAATTTTGCTACTTCTATGAACAGTCATGTCAATATCTGATATTCGGGGTATCTGATGTGTGACACCAGAGGGGTCAGGAACACAAATTGAAAACCACTGTCTTCCTCCACCCCTTCATTGGTGTGGCTTCTTCTTCAACAGTTGTACTCTCATTTTGAACTGTATTTTATTTCTGTTCCTACTTCCTGCCCTGTGTCCTCATGGTTTTCCTTTATGAAACATTTTCAAAAAGTTTTCATTATTTCTTTTATTTTTTGAGATTATAATATAATTATATCCTTCCCCCTTCCCTTTCCTCCCTCTAAAACCCTCTCATATACCCTTCCTTGCCCTTTCAAATTCATGGCCTTTTTCCCATTTGTTACCTATATGTATATACATATATATTCCTCAGTATAGGAATACAAACTGCTCAGTCTGTAAAATGCTACCTGTATGTATGTTTTCAGATCTGACCATTTGGTACTGGATAACCAATTCTTGTGTTCTTCCCCGGAGAAGATGATTTCTGCTGCTCTCGGCATTCTTTAGCTTCCTGTAGTTCTTTGCACAGGGTTGGTGCCTCCTAAGCTTTCCAGTTTACATTAGTGTGGCTATTGTTACTGTCTTTATTGAGTTCGTGATTGGAGGAGAACCTACAACTGCAACATTACTAAATCAGCAATTGTTTTTAAATAAAGAACTATGTGAGGAAATATATGTAATCCCAGAAAATTTGTTATTTTTTTATCTATGTATTCTACTCTGCTCATACACTTAACATGTAAGTATAATACAGAATTTCTCTTAAAATACGTAATATATAATAAATGTTTGTAGTCAAAAGTTTCTCTGGTCCCACCACACCCAGTGGTCCCACATTCCTCCAGTTCCTGCCTAGACTCGCAGTCCCTCAGCTGCTTATAAAATAACCATTCAGAGGCAAGCGGGAAATCCAAGAAGAGAGACAGGAAAGAGAAAGGCGGAGTATGAAGAGATGCCAGCTGCTGCCCAAGGAGCAGTAAGATGCCAGCAAACTGGTAAGGCCACAGAACAGGTGACAAAACATAGATAAATAGAAATGGATTAATTTAAGATGAAAGAGATAGCTAGCAAGAAGCCTGCCATAGGCCATGCAGTTTGTAAATAACATTAAGCCTCTGAATGATTATTTTATAAGCACCTGTGGGACCACGGGGCCAGGCAGGACCATAGAAACTTTCTGGCTAAAAAACGTTATTCCTGATAAGTTGTTCCAAGTAGTTGCTGAGATCAAGGTCACTCCGTAACACAAATGGTAGTGAATCACATTTCAAGTCATCTGGAGCATTGTATATCTTCACAGACTTCTTATCATTCCACTTAGGTACTACTAAACTTATGTTGATTCTGAGTAGGTGTGTCCCTGCGGTCCTCTAGATTTAGACATGTGCTTACACTGGTTAATCTATATGTTGCAATGTGTTCCATGACTTTACCTGTGTGGCATTACATGCTGCTCCCTGGACAAGAGGCTGGCATCTCCTCACTCAGCATTCCTCTTCCCAGAATTTTCCTTGTCTGCTTATCTCACCTATACGTCCTGCCTGGTTACTGGCCAATCAGCATTTTATTAAACCGGTGTACAAGAGCATTATCCACAGCATATTTGTTTTATTGATACCTAATTTTTGAGTTCTTCATATCTTTAGAATATTTGCCCAATATCTGATGTGTAGCTGCTGAAAGTCTTCCTATTCAGTAGGCTGCTGCTTATTTAGAATGACTGTGTCCAAGACTACTTCCTACTTTCTCTTCTATTAGGTTCAGAGTAACTGGATTTATGTGAGGTCTTTGATCCACTTGGACTTAAGTTTTGTGCATAGTGACAGATATGGATCTATTTGCAGCCTTCTACACATTGACATCCAGTTATGCCAGCACCATTTGTTGAAGATGCTTTCTTTTTTCCATTGTATGGTTTTGGCTTCTTTGTCAAAAATTATATGTTCATAGGTGTGCGGATTAATGACAGGGTCTTCAATTCAATTCCATTGGTCCACATGTCTGTTTTTATGCCAGTACCAAGCTGTTTTTATTACTGTAGCTCTATAGTAGAGCTTGAGGTCAGGGATCATGATGCCTCCAGAGGTTGTTTTATTGTACAGGATTCTTTTGGCTATCCTGGGTTTTGTGTTTTTCTATATGAAGTTGAGTATTATTCTTTCCACGTCTGTGAAGAATTGTGTTGGTATTTGGTGGGGATTGCATTGAATCTGTAGATTGCTTTGGGTAAGATTGCCATTTTTACTGTTAATCCTGCCTATCAATGAGCATGGGAGATCTTTCCATTTTCTGACATCTTCTTCAATTTCTTTTTTCAGGGACTTAAAGTTCTTGTCATATAGGTCTTTCACTTGCTTAGTTAGAGTTACCCCAAGGGATTTTATATTATTTGTGGCTATTGTAAAGGGTGATGTATCTCTGATTTCCTTCTCAGCCTGTTTGTCAATTGTGTATAGGAGGGCTACTGATTTTTTTGAGTTGATCTTGTATCCTGCTATGTTGTTGAAGGTGTTTATAAGCTGTATCAGTTCCTTGGTTGAATTTTTGGGGTCATTCATGTATACTATCATGTCATCTGCAAATAGGGAAAGTTTGACTTCTTCCTTTCCAATTTGTATCCCTTTAATCCAACACATTGGCATAGGAGATCACTTCCTAAATATAACACCAGTAGCACAGACACTGAGAAACAATTAATCAATGGGACCTCTTGAAACTGAGAAGCTTTTGTAGAGCAAAGGACACGATCAACAAGACAAAGCAACAGCCTACAGAATGGGAAAAGGTCTTCACCAACCCCACATCTGACAGAGGGCTGATATCCAGAATATATAAAGAACTCAAGAAATTAGAGGGCTGATATCCAGAATATATAAAGAACTCAAGAAATTAGACATCAAAATGCCTAACAGTCCAATTAAGAAATGGGCTATAGAACTAAACAGAGAATTCTCAACAGAGGAAGCTCAAATGGCTGAAAGACATTTAAGGAATTGTTCAACATCCCTAATCATCAGGGAAATGCAAATCAAAACGACTCTGAGATACCACCTTACACCTGTCAGAATGGCTAGAATGACTGTGTCTCTTGCCATAAGGAAGCTTCTCAATTCATGAGGTTCCATTTACTATTCATCCATCTTAACTCTTGTGCTAACACTGTTCTGTTTCAGAAAACCTTTTCTGTGTCAATGAGTTCAAGGCTATTCCCCACTTTCTCTTCTTTCAGGTTCGGTGTATCTGTTTTTATGTTAAGGTCTATGATTCAATTGGAGTGAAGCTTTGTACAGAATGATAAGTATGGATCTGTTTGATTATTCTACATGCAGACATCCAGTTTGACCAGCGTCATTTATTGAAAATGCTATCTTTTCCCAATGTGCATTTATGATTTTTTAACCAAAAATCAGGTGCCTGTTTGTGTATGGATTTATGTCTGGGTCTTCAATTTGATTCCTTTGATCAAAGTGTCTGGTTTGTGCCAGTGTCATGCTGTAGTACATTTTGAGGTTAGAGATGCTGATACCTCCATCAATTCTTTAATAATTCAGGGTTATTTCAACTATCCTGTATTTTATCATGCCTCTGTATGAAGCTGAAAATTGTCCTTTCTAGATCTATGAAGAATTGTTTTGGAATTTTGATGGGGATTGCATTGAATCTGTAGATTTCTTTTGGCAAGGTGACTATTTTTGATATATTAATCCAATAGATTCATGAGCATGAGAGATATTTCTATATTCTGATATCTTCTTCAATTACCTTCTTTAGTGTCTTAAATTTTTTATCATACAAGTCTTCATTTGCTTGGTTAGAGTTACACGAAGGTGTTTTATATTAGTTGAGGATACTGTGAAAGTTTGTTTCCCTGATTTCTTTCTCAGTCGTTTTGTCATTTGTATATAGGAGGACTATCGATTTTGTGAGTTAATTTTGTATTCAGCTACACTACTGAAAGTTTATCAGTTGTAGGAGTTTATGGGTGGAATATTTAAGGTCACTTACATATACCATCATGTTATCTGAAAATAAAGATACCTTGACTTCTTCCTTTCCAATTTATAACCCCTTGATCTTCTGTAGTTTTCTTACTGCTCTAGCTAAGACTTCGAGTACTATAATGAATAGGTATGGAGAGAGTTGGCAACCTTGTATTATTACAGATTTTAAGGAATTGCTTTGAGTTTCTCTCCATTTAATTTGAGTTGGCTATAAGCTTTCTGTAAACTGCCTTTATTGTATTGAGGTAATGTTTTTGTATCCTTGATATCTGAAGAACTTTTATCATGAAGGGGTGTTGAATTTTATCACAGGTCTTTTCTGCATCTAATGAAATGATCCTGTGGTTTTCAACTTTCAGTTTGTACATATGGTGGATTATATTTATTGATTTACATTTTATAAGGCCTCAGTTACCTTGATACTCAAATCACATAAAAATATAACAAAGAAGGAAAATTACTGACCTCTTTGCCTAGTGGACATAGATGTATAAATTCTCAGTAAAATATTTATAAGTTGAATCCCAGAATATAAAAAAAAAAAAATCATCCACCATGGTCAAATAGGCTTCATCCCAGAGATGTAGGGATGGATCAACAAATGTAAATCAATTTCACAAAGGGTTATAAGTCTTTTTAAATTGATTATCTGACATGAATTTAACTTTGGTAAATGGTTTGTATTGTGAAAGTTATCCATTTCTTTTACATTTCCAATTTGGTGGAGTAAGGTTTTTAAAATATGTCCTTGAGAATCTATGGATCTCATCATTGTCTGCTCTTTTGTCCAGCTTTTCATTTCGAATGTTGTTAATTTGGATATTTTTCTCTCTACCTTTTAGTTAATTTGGATAAAGGTTTCTCAATCTTACTGATTTTCTCAAAGAAACATCTCCTTTTTCATTGATATTTTTTATAATTTGTTTTGATTTTTATTGATTTCAGCAATGAGTTTGTTTCTTACCTGTGGATAAATTTCTAAAATGATCTTATTAAATAAAAAACATGGAGCCAAATATAGGGGTGAAAGCCTTAGATCAGGGAAATAGGGAAAACCACCAGCCAACCTTACCTCACCAACTCTGCAGCTTCCAAATGCAAGTTACTTCCTATCTACCCATGCCTTTATTGCCTTGCTATTCTGCCCTCTCATTGGCTCTCTTAGCCCAACTACCTCACTTCCTCTTCCTACAGAGCTCTGTCACTTTCTGTCTATCTGTCTATACAGACATCCAGGCCTCTGTGGTTGGTACAGAAATTAAAGGCATGTGTTACCACTCTTTGTTCTGTTCCCTAGTGTGGCCTTGAACACACAGAGATCCTGCCTGCTAAGGGACAGGATTAAGGGTGTGTGCTACCACTGCCTGACTTCTTTGTTTACTTAAAATGGCTTGCTATTTCCTCTGATCTCCAGGCAAACTTTATTTATTAAACCACAAATAAAATATCACCACACTTCAGAACAAATAAAATATCACCACACTTACCATCTACTCCTTTTGGGCATGATTTCATCTTTTTGTTTTAGAGCTTTCAGGTGTTCTGTTGAGTTACTAGTATGATATCCCTCCAAGGTTTTGGTTTTTGTTTTCTTTTGTAGACACTTGGTGTTATAAACTTTACTTGTAAAAACACTTTCATTATATCACATGAATTAGGATATATTGTGAATTCATTTTTATTCAAATGTAGAAACCCTTTAATTTCTTAATTTCTGACTTGATCCATTTTTCATTCTGTGAGTTGTTCAGTTTCCATGAGTTTGTAAGCTTTCTGATATTTATGTTGTTGATATCCATCTTTTATCCATGGTGGTCAGATAGGATGCAGGGTGTTATTTCAATTTTTTGGTATCTGTTGAGATTTGCTTTGTGTCTGAGTATGTGGTCAATTTTGGAAAATTTTCTATGAGATGTTAAGAAGAAGTAATATTATTTTGAGTTTGGGTGAAATGTTTGGTAATATCTCTTAGATCTATTTGCTTTATGATATTAGTTAACTCCATTTTTTCTGTTTATTTTTTGTCTGGATGACCAGCCTATTGGTGAGAGTTGAATATTGAAGTCTCCCACTGTCAGTGTGTAAGGCTGATATGTGATTTAAACTGTAGCAGTGTTTATCTTACTAACTTGAGTGCCCTGTGTTTGGAGCATAGATAATAAGAATTGCAATGTCCTCCCTGTGGGTTTTTTCCTTTGATGTGTGTGTTTGTGTGTAGTGTCTTCCCTATCTCTTCTGACTTTTTTATTGGAATTTTATTTTGTAAGATATTAAAATAGCTACAATGGCTTGCTTCTTAGGTTCATTGGCTTGGAATATCTTTATCTAACCCTTTACCCTGAGGTGATTGTAACCTTTATGTTAAGGTGTGTGTCTAGGATGCAGCAGAAGGATGAATCCTATTTTTGCATTCATTCTGTTAGTCTGTGTCTTTTTATTGGGGAATTTAGACCATTG
Organism: Peromyscus melanophrys; assembly: GCA_902168415.1. Taxonomy (NCBI): domain Eukaryota; kingdom Metazoa; phylum Chordata; class Mammalia; order Rodentia; family Cricetidae; genus Peromyscus; species Peromyscus melanophrys. The sequence continues at coordinate 69,836 of CABHPR010145088.1, forward strand.
TTGTTGAGAGATATCAATGACCAATTATTCCTCTTGTTTTGTTGGTGTTGCTTTGTGTGTGTGTGTGTGTGTGTGTGTGTGTGTGTGTGTGTGTGTGTGTGTGTGTGTATGTGTGTGTGTGTGTGTGTGGTTGTTTCCTATCTTTGATTTGATGGTTGTGGTTAACTTCTTTAGGTTGGAATTTTCCTTTTAGCAACTTCTGTTGGGCTGGAATTGTCAAACAATATTTATTAAATTTGATTTTATCATGGAATGTCTTAGTTTTCTCCATCTATTGTGATTGAAAGTTTTGTAGGATATAGTAGACTGGGCTGGCATCTGTGGTCTCTTAGAGTCTGCAGCACATCTGTACAGGACCTTCTGCCTTTTAGAGTCTCCATTGAGAAGTCAGGTGTCATTCTAATAGGTGTGCCTTCATATGTTACTTGGTCTATTTCCTTGCAGCTTTTAATATTCTTTTGTTGTTGTGTACATTTAGTGTTTAGATTATTATTGCTGAGGGGACTTTCTTTTGTGGTCCGTTCTATTCAGTGTTCTGTAAGCTTCTTGTGCTTTGATAGGCATCTCCTTCATTAGGTTTGGGAAATTTTCTTCTATGATTTTCTTAATATTATTTTTTTCTGTGCTTTTGACCTGGGAATCTTCTCATTCTTCTGTTTCTCTTATTCTTAGATTTTTGTCTTTTCACTGTGTTCCACATTTCCTGGATGTTTTGTTCCAGGGGTTTTTTAGATTTAACATCTTCTTCGACTAAGGTATCCATTTCTTCTATTTTGTCTTTGATGCTCTTCCATTTCCTGTACTGTGTTGGTGAGGCTTACCTTGGAGCTTCCGGTTCAAATTCATAGTTTGTACAGTTCCATATTTCCTTTATTTGGGGTTTTATTGATTGATTTTATTTCCTTTTTCAGGCCTTGAGCTGTTTACTCATTTCTTTTCACTCTTTATTTGTATTTTCATAGATTTTTAAAAAATAGATTTATTCACTTCATCTTTAAGAACCTCTGTCATATTCATAGAGACTATTTTAATGTCGTCTTCTTGTGCTTCAGCTATATTGCAATACTTGAGGTCTGCTGTGGTAGGGTTGCTGGGCCCCGGTGGAGATATATTATTCTGGTTGTCATTGACTGTGATTTTATACTGTTATGAAGGCATTTGGGTTTGGGAAGATTGTATTTCTAGGTGCTGATACCTCTTCTTGTCATATTGTGTGGCTGTTTTGTTCCTTG
>CABHPR010145089.1:0-19199 GCA_902168415.1 Peromyscus melanophrys
TAGGTAGGTAGGTAGGTAGGTAGGTAGATAGATAGATAGATAGATAGATAGATAGATAGATAGATAGACAGACAGACAGATATCACTTTTAGATGCGATTTTAAACCCCTATTTCAATAAGTATTTTCTGGATCAAGTTTAGTGGCAGGAGAAAGGTTTTTGAGAGACAGGAGTAGACCTGGTTTTATTTCCTTCTGAGCCATATGTATCTTCTTTCCTTGGTGGGCATATGCCCAGGTGGTGATGAAGGAAGTTGGTATATTCCCTGGCTGACTGGGAGGGAGGAGGCTATCATCCCATTCTTTTGTTTTTCCTAAGTTGCTGCTTTGTCATCCTTTGAGGCTCAGCTAAAGATTTGCCTTCTCTGGAGCACAATTTTTATATACTAAGTCCCATATAAGTGATCCCTGCTTTCATGTGCACAGCATCCTTACAAAAGTCCCCACTCCACAGCAACATTGGTCCAGTCTGTTATTCCCTCTGAGCTGTGAAGTCCTCCCAGCTCAGTGTTTGGGACATAGTAGGAGCATTCTGAAAGTTTGTTGAATACATGACTTGAAATAAATAATGGGGAAAAATATTCACTTTTATCCAAGCCTTATAACTATACCCCAACTTTAAGATTTCATTAGTGAATGATGTTCAAATCTGGAAAAGAATACGATTTTTTGCATGCCTTTGGTCAAGTAAGTAGGTAGATAGATAGATAGATAGATAGATAGATAGATAGATAGATAGATAGATAGATAGATAGGAGAGAGAGAAAGAGAGGAAGAGGGGAAGAAAGGAAGGGGGTAGTTTAGTATGTCCTAGAGGTCAAATTTTTATTCTTAGATTCTTGGTCTTTGTGGTAGGCAGGATAATGCCCTCAGCTACAATCTACCTCTAAATCTGGAGAACCTATAAATACTTTACCTTCTACTACAAAGGGGGCTTTGTAACTGACTAGGATTATGATATTAAGATGGGGATTATCCCGGATTATTCAGGTAAAGCCAGTGTAATCGTGAGCACTCTTATAAGTGATAGAGGGAGGCAGGAGAATTAGGGTTGGAAAGAGATAGGAAGATGCTAAACTTCCAACACTTAAATGTTAATATTTTATTTTGTGGTGGTGGAGAGTGGACCCAAAGACTTGTGAATGGCAGACAAACACTCTGTGACTAAGTCATGCCTCTAGCCCTTCAACTTTCTAATGCTATAATTTTATTGAGACATAATTAATAAACCAAAACTTCACATATCTAACATGTACATTTTAATGAGCTTAGACATATAGATAAACTCATGAAACCATCAAAACAATCAGGGTTTAAAATGGGAGTGATGGTGTGAAGAAACTTCTGGAAGTGATATTAATTACATCATTGGCTTGGAAGGTGGAGGAACAGATGATAAGCTAATAAGTCAGGCATCCTCTCAATGCTGGAGAAAATATGAGACTAGATTCTCTCCCAGAGCTTCCAGAATGAGCCAGTGCTGCCAGCATCATTAGTTTATTCCATTCAGATCGGTGCAGCTTCCTGACCTTGAGAGCTTCGAGATAACAAGTCTGGGGTATCGCAAACTTCTGAGCTTATGCTAATCTGTTCCAGCTGCAGGAAACTGATGCAGTCCTACTCCAAATGTGCTGTAAGTGGAGTTCTAGCTTTCCCCCAAAATTCAGTCCTCCCACTTTACAAGTCGGTTTCTTCTGTTTTGACTTAATCCTGGGTGGCTCACCAAGACTCAATTCCCACATCATAAAACTTTCAGAACATTTTATGCCAGATGCCGTGCTTTGTATGTGAATCACCCACTTAAATCCTGACCGCTGCCTCCCTGGACAGTCCTCGCCATTGTATCTCATGGATGGAGACATGGTTGTTCACCATATTAGGTATAAACATTGGGAAGTGCTTAGACCGCTGGTCTCTCGGACTCCACTTTTACATGTGAATTCCCAGGAGGCATTCCCACACTCATCTGCTCCTTCCTGCCACTGGTGACTGCTCACCTCACAACTTGACAGAACCAAATCTGTATCTGTTACTTGGAGACCCTAAGAGCTTTTTCATTCTAGTTTAGATTCCATAGGTGGTGGGATGACAAAGGAGACAACTTACCAGAGCCTTGGTCTGGAGAAACAACACCATGGAGATAGGCTAAAGCTGCTAGGTTTGCTCTGTTTCAACTCTATTTTAATTGTGGTGGCTGAATATAAATCAGCATTTCACAGTTGGCATCTGCAGCAACTATTTGGGACAACTACCAGATGTTCAAAAGAGGAAGGAACACACAAGGCCACCAACTCATGTAGAAGCTGTCTAGGGTTGACTCTCAGGAGTTCCAGGGTACGAAGTCCTAAGCATGTTACCTGGTGTGTTATAAACAGTATCTAAACCTGCATGTGTGTTGTGTGTTGATGGTTCACAGATTCACAGCCCACATACAAGGAGCATGAAAATTACAGGAGGCTTTCAAGTGTATGATTTTTTTAACTCATTTTTGATACTTCGGTCCTATTGGGTCTGGTTCAGTTCCTGGGAATATGCTGTTGTTATTTTTGTTGTCCTTTGAAAACTTATTTAGGAACTTCTTACTTAGGAAAATAAGACCAGCCAGACTTGGAAAATATTGGCATAAGGCCTGACACCTATGTCCTCAAAAAGGTGAGAGGTACAGAAGCCTTCGTGACACTTCATATCCAACAAAATGAGTGAAGCTCTCCTCAGAAGGTCAAATGCCAGAGAAGAGGAAACAAACCAGAGAGCTCGTCCCTAGGCAGAAGACACTGAGAACTGATGAAGCTGTTGGATCAGGCACAGCCATGGCTGAGATTCCCCAGTAGCACTCCATTTCCAGGAAAGCCCTCTAGAAGTAAATGCAGACCCCTCCCAGGGTGACCTTGAAAACAATCTGTCAATCAGCCCTTTAAGTCAGAGATTTTAATGCTTACAGCTTTTTGATACCAACTGGTACACTGGCTGTGAGAAATGAATATCTTTGAACATGCATAGAATGAGAAGGGGTAGAAATTTGTGGCATCATTTGGGATGAAATTTCAGAGCATATCTAAAATCCATTATGCTTGCATCTCCATGACCCAGCAATTAGCTTCTAGACACCATCCTAGAGAGAAACTTATGGAAGTGCAAACACACTCAGGAACAAAACTGAAAACAAATTAAATGTCAATCAAGAGAGGATGCTTAAATAAACATCAAAACTTTCAATGTCACACAAATATGTCAAAGAATGTGATAGGTCTATATGAACTGACATGAAAAGATGTCTAAGACATTATGCCAAGGGGAAATGGAAGTTTCCTACTATTACAAGCAGTGTGCTTTTGACTGAAGATAGAGATTAGAGATAGATATAGACATAGCTCTACATGCACACAAATGAATAATTCATCTTGTATTCTAATGCAAAGACAAGTTCTGAAATGGACTCAAAAGACTGATTACAGCTCTCATTTCTATTAAGCAGACTGAGGCTAGGAATAAGATGGTCAACGAGACCTTCATTCTATGGTGTGTGAATTCTCTTGTTTCATTAATCTGATCATACTCACAGTTGAAAATCATAGCTTCATTATTACTGGAATTTTGTTATTGCCTGGAGGAGTCAGAAGAGAAGATTTCAGCTCATTTTGTTGATCATTACAAGCAACTGACTTATCAAGATCGGTGAACACATTAGGTACCAGGGCATCAAGTATCGGGGTATCAAGTGGAACGAAGGGAAAGTTAGCTTTGTCTTTGAAGCACACTCCGTGCAGAATACTCTCGCATAGTGTATATGAGGCCCTGAGTGAGTTCAACTCCTGAGCACTGAAAATGTAATTAAATAAATAAATAGTAAGTAAATAAATAAATAAATAAATGGCTGAATGAATAGATAAATGTACATAGATTCTAATCTCCTGGGTTTGACAACCATCATCTAAGTCTTAGGTATACTGTTTATCTGGTGTGGATAATAGGAGCAGTGCATTTTAGAGGCTTCCCAGAGCTTATAACAAAGCATAAAAAGGCAACTATCACCCTTTAGGATATCTTGGATGACTTTAGCAAAATCAAATTTAAGGAAACAAGAAGTTGGGACAGACCCATTCATAACTCCTACTGATTCATGCCTTTCTATAGCCCCCTATTCTTTTTTTTAATTAAGAAATTTTTTTCATTCGTTTTACATACCAAAGATCCCCCTCTTCCCTCCTCCCGCCCCTCCCTAGTCTCCCCCTCCCAACCCATCCCCTACTCCCACCCTATGATGGGACACCTCATGCAGCCTTGAGGTGGGGGGGGGAGGGCTTGGACTTGCCTCTACTGAATGTGCCTCCCCATGGGAGCCTTGCCTTCTATAGCTCCCTATTCTTGAGTGCAGATGTATTTGTGACTCACCTCTAGTCATAAAGTATGACTTGAGGCTGGAGAGATGGCTTAGCAGTTAAAAACACTAGTTGTCCTTCCAAAGGGACTGGATTTGATTCCCAGCACCCACATGGTGGCTCACAACCATCTGTAACCCCAGTCTCAGGGGATCTGACACTCTTTCTGGCCTTTAAAAGTACTACATGCACATGGTGCACAGACATACATAAATGCAAGCAAAACATCCATACATATAAAATAAAAATAAAAGTTAATTTTTAAAGCAAAATAAAATATAACTAAAGCACATATAAATTCATAGAGACTGTGGCAACATGAACCAGATCTACAAAGATTCAAGCCAGAAGAGATCCAAGCACAGAGAGAGAGAAATGGACATTGGGTTACACCTCTAACCAAGAAATTATCCACAACTGATACCCACTGGAACAGGGAAAATCAATTTTTTCCAACTGAGTCTCACTGGGTACATCAACTACACTTCAGGGCAGGTTTCATGCCCAGGAGTAGTTGGCCAACACAGAATGAACTCAGTGGTGTCTTTGTGGACTTTTGTTTCATTTTGCTTTATTTGTTTGGACATATTTTGTCCTACTAGTCTTTTGCTTGTTTGTTTTGATTTTTTGTTATTATGGATTTTTTGTCTCTTGTTTTCTGTTTCTGTTTTTGTTTCCTTTTTTTGGTTTGGGATTTTTTTTTAAGAGAGAGAAAGAAGATTGAGTGGGTAGGATCTGGGAGAAAATGGGGGAGGGGAAATAACATGATCAAAATATAGTGTAGGCAAATTTTTTTCAATAAACACATTTTAATTTTAAAAATTTAATTTTAAATTTTAAATTTTAAATTTAAAAATAAAATAAAATATGTCTTGATCAGGTTACCTTACAAGGTAAAAGAGTTAAGATGTCATCCTGTGGATGCATTTCGTATACTAGATATTCATATAAGTATATACATATACATATATACATATATACATATATCCAATGCACAATTAAATAAAATTCCACTGTATGCATATACCACAGTTTAATCCAGTCATCTGTTGATGGACAGCGAAGCTGGTTCTGTTTCCTAGATATTATAAATAGGAAAGAAGCGCATATAGATAAATATGCAAGCGTCTCTGTAGCATGTTTACTTATAGTCTTTCTGTGGGTGGAAGGGGACCAGCCAAAGGAGGGAAAGATAACAGGGGAAGGACTTGAAGAAAGAGGACGGATAAGAGTAAAGTATATTGACATATATGTGTGGAAACATCATTATGTTAGTTTTTAAATGAAACTAAATTAAAGGCTTCCAAATAATAGACAACAAGTCCATAGCTTTCTGCTGGCATTGAAGACACAGACAGGCATGGTGGGAACCGGCTGTAGAAAAACGCCCCATCAAGGAAACTACAGTGAGCTTCCAGCCTTAAGGGCAGTGTGCTGCCCATAGGCAACATTCTTCCTAAAGCAGCAAGCTCCTGAGAGCACCTTGAATTAGTGTGGATGAGAACGCATCCCTACTTAACCTCCAGGTGACCATACAGCCTGGCAGATTCCCAACTGCAGCCTAGAGAAACCTGGGGGGGGGGGGGACCTGAGCCCTACCCAGGCACGTGTCACTCTGCTTCATTGTTGCAAGCTTACTTAAGGCAAAAGCCACAGCAGGCATCATCATCTACAGTAAAAAGAAGAACCAACTAGCAAACGGAAAATACCATTTCAAGATTAAGAGTTGAGGGTATAGGTTGAGAAAGGGGAATCTAGGGAAAAGGTGTTCTTGAAATTACACTCAGCATTGGCTTCTACCAGACCACAGAGCACACTGAATTCTTGGTTCAGATTCTATGCACAAAGTGGTTTCTTTTAGCAGCTTCAGTGGCTTCTCAATAATGAGATGTCAAGAGAGATGTCAAGTTGACCAAGCAGTGCTGAGGAGCTACCCGCTGTCTTGATTCTAATGTCCCTGAATGCCAGAAGGGCTTGATTTCCTGATACATGCAGGGACTTCCACAGGAGCTGAGAGAAGGAAGATTTGCACCAAACTAATGTCGTGGCTTCAATATGAAACACCCCACATAAGTTTGTGTGCTTGGACAACTACACCACAGCTGTTTGGTATTATTAAAGGCTGTGGGGACCTTTAGGAGGCAGAGCCTGGCTGAAGGAAGGGGGTCACTAGGGACTAACCTTTCAGTTTTACAAACCTACTTATTTCCTATTCACCTCTGCTTCCTGACTGTGGACGCTGTGTGACTAGTCACCTCACACCCACCTGCCTGCCGTCTCTGCCGTGATGGACTGGCTACCCCCTCAAACTGGGAACCCAAATCAGCCCTTTCCCACTCGAGCTGCTCCTTCTCAGATGTTTGGTCACAACCGGTATAGACACTAAAGACACGTATGACTTCCCTTAACGCCTCCTCCCTCAGCTCTCCACCACCCCTATTTGATGCTGATGTAAGGATCACGGTGGGATAAATTTAGTTCTAACCACATAGCCATGCACCAAGTGTATTGACGTATGCTTATTATATTAAAATCCAAGTGTCCTGATTTGGTGAATCTGGCATTTTACCTAGATGTTTGTCATCTTCAACAGCATCTCGGGTTCCTATGGTAAAGAGCTATGAGCACTCGTAGGTTTCATTGCTTAATCTGCATCATGATTTTGCTCCAGCCTCAGCCTTCAGACTCGTAACATGCACAAATGAGACTATCTGTGACTCCTCTCCACCAGCTTTTGTATTTTTGTGAAATGAACTACTAGGGTTGCAATGACATCATTCTCTTTACCAACCTGCATAGGCATCACCTTGCCAACAGAAAAGCGTCACAGATTTCAGGAACTTCACCTTCACGAGCATGCAGATCCTCCATCCCAATCCCATGTGAGACTCCTCAAGAACCAATTCTAGAACTTATGATATAGCTAACATTGTAAAGACCTGGATTTGACTCCCAGAAGAGACACAACCTAAGCAGTCTTCACATTAAAGTAAACATAAAATGATATGCTATCACCTTGAGATTTCCTTGGTGACTAAACAAAAGGGCTTGACTGAGCTCAGCAGTTAAGTTTACACACCGCTCTTGCAAAGGACTCGAGTTCAATTCCAGCATTCACATCAGGCAAACCACAATCACCTGTAACTCCAGCTACAGGGAATTAGAAGCCCTCTTACAGACTCATACAATGCTTACAGACACACAGCTGTAAAAAAAAAAAAAAAACAAATCTTTACAATAGGGGTGTGCTAGTGAACACTTTAAAATGGAAAGAATTCATTAAGAGACTGTATGTGAAAGATGCTGGAGCCCACCATGTTAAGTGAAACAAGCAAGTACCATGAAGATCATATGGATGCTTCCTTATGTGAAGTTAGGGGGAGAGAAGGGCATAGAACTAAAAGGGAAAGTATCAGAGATGTGGGGAGGAAAGAGGAGAGGAGGAGGATAAAAACTAGTAAGAGACAGGGAGGATATGACCAAAGCACATCATATGCATGTTTGGAATGTAATGAAGCCCTTTGGTGCAGCTCACATATGCTAATTTTTAAAAAGCATGTCTCTCACCTTCTTGTAATTCTCAAGCATCATTATCACCTTGATTATTATTGTGATAGTGGTTCAAGTATTTCAGGAAGCTGGAGACTAAACTGCCTTAACCATCATCTGACTTCAAGACCACGACCCCAGCCCGGGGATTTCCCTGCTCAGAGCTGCGCTCCGACATTCCTTTTGCAGAATGTTGAACTTGTTGCGTTTTAGAGTCAGGAGCGCACTGCCAAGCTATTTCTATGGGCTGTTCGCCAGCTCGGCTCCCAACAAACTCCCTCAGCTGTCGGAACAGCTCTCACTGTCAAAACTTTTGGAGAAGAGTCATTAGTTTCAGAGAGATGGGAAAGGAAGGCTGTTTTGCCTGGGGCATCTCTTTGAAAAGGTCTAACTTTCTAAAATGGTAAATAAGCCAGACTTCTTTTCTGGGGGGTGCATGAAGGGCAGGAAGAGCTCAATTGGGGGATGACCCCCGGGAGCCCGCTGGTGTTCCAGACATCATTACTTCCCAAAGTTTTCGAGCTTACTCTGCAGTGGTGCCTGCACAATGCATCCTGGGACGCAGCTCTGAGCACAGCCAGCATAGCTCTGATTACATACTCAGGCAGGCGCTGCACTGAGGATTTTATTAGGTGGGAGAGAAAAAAAAAATTTAAAGGCAGAACACCAGCTTCGGGGCGGGGGGAGGCATGAAGAAACCCTTCTGCCTTCAGATAAAGGGGGAAATTATTTTATTAGCGTCGGGAGCAGCTAAGCTTGCGAAGGGCAACCAGACCTTCCTAAAGCTGTGCTAATCTTGAACTCTCAGTACCGGCATCTCTGAGTCATCATGAGGAGTCGCCAGTGTGATCAGAGGGAGTCAGATTAGGCCTAACAAGATATGACTGAAAGTCTTAGCCCGACTGTGACAGCCTCGAGTTCAGACTCCCGGCTTCTCCGTTCTGAGGTCTAAATTTTAGGGTCTAGTTACTCCTTCCTTGAATTCCATGATCCCATGAACTCCTGTTCCCCTGGCAGTCATCTTTTATCCTCTTGTTCTTCCAGAATGAAATGGTCGGGAGCCCAGCAGCTTTCTGCTCCGTCGCTTAAGATGAACTCCCAGCAAGCAATCGTGCCTCATTTTAAGAAAGAGCGTCCATCGGGAAGGAGTGTGTGGAGAAGGTGGGAGAGTATGTGGAGGAATCCTGGCAGGGACAGGTGGCCAGCCTCCAGCTCGCAGAAAGGGGTGCAGAGAGCGCCCAGGTTTCTCCACGCCGTGACAATGAAGCTCATCATTCTGTGTCCCCATTTCCCTCTCCCAGTGAAGCCAAGCTTCAACTTGGATTCACTTCACCCTTGAACTCTTCTAGATCCTATGCTGCTTCTACCCCCACTGATTTGAGTCACCCCACGACTCTGATGTCTCCTTTCATCCCACAATCTCTATTTACAATCTAGTTTCCCTGCTTCTGGCTTCCCCCACCATATGCCTCAAGGTCATTTCTCCTGAGTACCTTTTATTCAATGGGACTCTTCCGTGTGACCACACTATACCTGGCATTGGGAAAAAAAAAAAAACCCTCTGTTAAATGGCAGGCAGGCAAGAACTTAGGAGAGTTCCCAGGGGAGACTAAAGCTAGAGAGTTGAGGGGGTGCATGAGATCCAGATATATCACACACGTATACAATTTTCAAATTATAAATAAAAATATTATTTTAAATTTCTTGTTAATATAGATTATAAATAAAGGAAAACTAGCTGCTTTATTAAAACAGTAATGTGCACACAAAAAAATTTTTAAGCTCATTTCTTAAGAATGTCTTAAAAATAGATATTGTTTTTGAGGAATTAGGACACACACGCCCTAAAATTGTAACATTGAATTTTAAATTAAAAGAAAAAGAAAGAAGAAAAGATGAAGTGGGGAGAGGGGAGTGTTCAAGGAGATACAGGGGCAGTTAGAGATGGGCAATGAGCCATGAGTCTAATCATATTTCATTGTATACATGCATGAAATTCTCAAAAAATGTAAAAAAGAGAAATATAACTATTTGGCTGCAGGATCTTCAGTGGTTATTTAGGTAAAGAACGATCATATGAGTGCACTCTAATACAACGGAGTTGGTGTCCTTGGACACAGACACACAAAGTAGGACAACTGTGTGAAGAACCCAGAAAGGAAACACCATCAAGAAGACATCAGTGGGGCCCTCAGAAGGACCCAGCACTTTCTTAGACCTTGATCTCACACTTGCATCCTCCACAACTGCCAATTTCTCTTTCACGTTTTACCAGTCTGTGGATCTTCTCACAGTGGTCTGTGCTACGCTTTTTCTGCTTGACACAAGCTGGAGTCATTTGGGAAGGGGAAGCACAACTGAGAAAATGCTTCCACCAGATTGGCTTGGGCAAGCCTATGGGGCATTTCCTTGATTAGTGATTGATGTGGGGTGGGGAGGCAGCCAACTGTGGGTGGCACTGCCCCTGGGCAGGTGGTCCCAGGGTATACAAGAAAGCAAACTGAACAAGTTATGAGGAACAAGCTAGTAAGCAGCATTCCTCCATGGCATCTGTTTCAGTTCCTGCCTTAAGTTACTGGAGTGTCTTCCCTTCATAGTAGACTACAAGCTGTAAGCTGAAGTGAACGCTTCCCTCCCCAAGATGCTGTTGTTCATGGTGTTTATCACAGTGATGGAAAGCTAACCAGGACAACTGGACCACCATCAGCCACATCTGATCAAGGCAGCTCTCAGGTCTGCTGCATCAGGCAGTCATTGCCCATCAACTCCTTCACTTAAACATTCTTCTTTGAATATAATCACTATGTTTCACAGACACTGAGGGGCCTCAGGTAAGGGAGAACCTCAGGGGAAAAGGGTGTGGCAGACCAAAACTGCTCACCTCAAGGCACCCAAGAATAGGAGAGAGAGGTGAGAGGTTCCTAAAATATACCCCAGCAGCCCTCTTCCTCGAACTAAGCACCGCCTCCCTTCACCACTTTCTGACCTTCTGATATTGCCTTTCTGTCAATGAGTTAGCCCACTAATAAGATCAGAGCTCTCAGGGTGCGAGCATCACCTAAGACCAAAGCAGGAGACCAAGCCTTCAACACAAGAACATTCTGGAACCTTCCACATTCAAGACATAATGTCTGAAAATCAGAGAAAGACTCCCTGTTACCACACGTGGTTGGTATCCTGGCCCAATCAATCAGAGGCAACAATATGGTCACTTTCTTTGGGCTCAGAAAGTCGTGACACTGTGACTGATGCACCCCACCTGTACCTCTGTGTCCCTTCCTCTGCCCTTTCCTCTCTGCTGAACCTAGAAACGGCAACTCCCCTTCATGTCTCCATCCAAAGGCACCACACCAAAAAGCAACCTCAGTGTATCAAAGGGAAAGACAGGCTGCGTCCAGCAACTCTGTTTGCCACTTTGCTATAACTTGAAACAGCTGCTCAGAAATGGCACTGTTTATTGAAATAAATTTCAACATTTATAATCAATTATACGGCCCTGTCTGAAAACCTCCGCTTGATTTAATAACGGTGTCAACAGCCGCTGTGGAGGGGGACGGGTTCCTTGTCTCCCTTTAATCCCTTCCCACTAGAACTTTCTCACATCTTTCCCTGTCATGCAGCAAAAACAAAAAGAATGATCTCTCAGAAAGGGTTTGTTTTTCCTCTTTCCCATCTTGGTTTTTAAAGGTTTTCCCCAAATCCTGCAGATCATGTCTCTCTGCTTGACCTTCAGGAACGCAGCTGAGTGGTTGAATTTGTTCCAAAGGCCTTTCCTGACAGAAAGTCTTAAAATAAAGCCCTTAGGTTTCCCTCAGCACCAGCTTCCTGTCATCTTTGCCCAGAGGCTTAGCGGGCAGTGGAAGGACAAGGGTCTGCATGAGAAGCAGCCGCTCACTCGGCTCGGCAGCCTCTCCCCTGCCGCTCCTCTTCTGCACACTTGAAATGTTTTTTTTTTTTCCTGCTTTGTTTTGATTTTTTGTTTTGATTTGTTTGATTTTTTGTGGTAAGAAGACTTCACAGGAAATCCACCCTCTTAACACATGTATAAGTACACAATGAAAGACTTGACAGTTTTAGGTACAGTGCTCTCTGAAAGATCTCTAGAATTTATTTGTCAGGCTCAACTGAAACCTTATGCCATGGGTTAGCTTCTCTCACTCGGGACGATTAATTATCTGTGCTCTCTTGGCTGAACTAAGGGTGTCCACACAGCTGGCACGTGTGTGCTGTGAGGGTTTTTGGGGAAGAGATTAGGACCTGTAGCTGGACACTGAGTGAAAGTTTCTTCTATTATGTCAGTGTAAACATTTCTTAGTTGCCAGAGGACCTGAATAAAGCAGCGAAGCAGCAGAGGACACACTACCTGCCTTGTCATTGCAACATGATATCGGAAAGAAAAATGAAAACCACTTAAGGCAAGGAGAGCAGAGCCTGTGTGGCTCACAATTCCGAGGGTCATTGTCATGAGGAAGTCTTGGTAGCAGGAGCAGAGAGCAGCTGGCTACATTGTATCCACAGTCCAGAAGTAGAGAAAGACTAATGCTGGCGATTGGGTCACTTCCTTCTTTTTAACTGAGTCCCAGAGTCCTGCTCACCACATGGTGTCACCCACTCTAAGAATGGGTCTTCCTCACTCAGTTAAGCTAATCTAGATAAACCCTCACAGGTATGGCCAAGGATTTGTTTCCACAGTGAGTCAAATTCCCATCAAGTTAACAATTAAGATTCGCCATCACACAGAGGACCAGTAAATTTGTGCCCTCTTTCTGAATTGGAGCATTCATCTCCTGCTCCTCTGTCCTTCGGTTTTGAACTGAAAAGCTGACCCAGGCTCCCCTGGGTTTCTAGCTTGAGATAGTACATCTAGGAATCCTAGCCTCTAAAATTTCACAAGCCAGACTGTCTTGTCTCATTTAATGGTCTATTTATCTAAAAAATTCTAATATACTGTCCTGTTCCCCAAGACCCTGGCAGCTGACATCTTCCCTTAGTTATGAATTTGACTGTTTTGGGTCTCATAGCAGTAAAATATTTTCCTTCTATGACTGGCTTGTTTCATTCAGCACAATATCCTCCATCCATATTGTCAAAAACAGTAGGATTTTCATCCCTTTGAAGACTGACTAAAATCCCATTCTATGCAGGTACAAATGTGTGTACACGTTCCTGTGAGGGCAGGTACATGTGTGGGGGTGAATGAGTGTGTGTGTGTGTGTGTGTGTGTGTGTGTGTGTGTGTGCGCATAGGAAGGACAGAGGACAAGATAAATCATAGTTCCCCCATGGGCTATCCACCTCATTTTTGACACAAGGTCTCTCATTTGTCCTGGAGCTCATTGATTCAGTGAGGCTGGCTGTCCAGAGAGCTAGAGAAAATCTTTCTTCAGGTCCCAGAGTTGAGATTACAAGCTCACGTCACCACATCTGGCTTTTTTTTTTTTTGCATGAGTTCTTGTGCTTACAAGGCAAGAACTTAATAGACTGAACCAGCTCCCCAATGTAGGCAGATGGTTCTTTCCCTCCCACCAGTTCAAGTAACCACACAGAGGCTTATATTAATTACAAATGTTAGGCCAATAGCTTGGGCTTATTATTAAACAGCTCTTACATTTTGAGTTAACCCATATTCCTTATTCATGCTCTGCCACACGGCAGTACCTTTGTTAGCATGGTATGTTCATCTCCTGTTCCCTCTGTGTCTGGCTAGTGACTCCTTTTACTCAGTCCTTCTTCCTCCCAGAATTCTTTCTGTGTCAGGCTATCTTGCCTAATCTCTTCCTGCCCAGCTATTGGCCAATCAGCTTTTTACTAACAATGAAAGCAATGAACATTTACAGTATACAAAGATTGTTCCACAGCACCTCAGCCCTGCCTTTATCACTGACAGGAAAACAATTTCAGAACAGAGACTATATTTTTTGACATTTTATCAGACTGCTTATATTGACATCCTACCTTTTCTTATCATAATTATATCAATTTGGCCCTGGAGAGATGGCACAGCAGGTAAGAGCTCTCGCTGCTCTTCCAGAGCACCCATAGAGCAGCTCATAGCTGCCTGTAACTAGTTCCAAGGGATCTAGTGCCCTCTTCTGGCCTCTGAGGATACCTGCACACATATGTGCACACACACACACACACAATACTAAAATAATGCCAATGATAATAATGATGATGATGAAGTAAATCTTTTAAAAATAAATACATCCCGTTGGTCCCCAGCTTCCATGTCTTACCTCACTTTGGTCCCCAGCCTCCATATCTTTAAAACAGCAGTGACAAGAAGACTCACCTCCCAGGCCTCCAAAAGATTAAGTGAGCTCCCTCCTATAAGATCATAGCAAAGGGCAAGCGCTTTGTTAACATTTATCATATTAGTTTCCGTTTCTCCTTACCCAAGCCCCTGGCCTACTGTCTGACACACAGTAGACACTCAATAAACATTTATTGGATAAATTCTAGTCTTTGTACATACTCTCTTTACTAGAAACTGAAGTATAGTAAACCTTTCTTAATTGGCATTTGTGAAGGTGATGGCGAATTGCAGATAGAGCCAACATAAAAACTAAATGATTGCCTCTTAGGGAGTCAACTTCAGTGAATAGATAAAAATGACCTGTATTTCCTTCGTTTTTCTTCTTTTCTATGGGAAAGCATGAATCCCAGGTGCTTCTGAATAATTTGTCCTCTTAAATAGTGTAAACATCACCAGGGCCATCTGTGTACATTATTGATTTTCCCATTTAGTGCATTCTTCTCGGACTGTGCAAAGAAGTCTGGAGCAGAAACATTCCCAGCTCCCAAAGGAAAAGAAGCTAAGTGAGCCATGTGTACACCTTCTGAAGACTTTGGGACTGGAATACAGTCCAGTTGGTAAGGCTTGCAGCATGAGTATGAGAACCTGAGTTCAGACCCCAGCATCCACATAATGCCAGACAGATGTTGCAACCTGCCTATAATCCCAGTTCTCAAGGAACAGAGACAGGGGGAGCCCTAGAGAAGCTAGCTAAGTAGACCAGCCAAATGGATGAGGTCTGGGTTCAGCAAGAGATCTTGGATCAATGTGTAAGGTGAAGAAGGATAGAGCACAGCACCTGACATCCACTTCTAGCCCTCCAATGCATGCATAAACTTGCACACAAACTCACGCATGCACCCACACACATGTAAACACACACACACACACACACACACACACACACACACACACAAAGGTCATCTTGTGCTACACAAAAGAATGATGCTGTCATCCTTGGGCATATGGAAGATGAAAGAGTAAACATGTATCATAGACCATGGTTCTAGTTCATGATTCTGGGATGTAAATCCAATGTCCTCCACTGACTAACTGTGTAATTTTGGCAATTATAGGATCCATCTTCCCCCTGGTTTTCACAGTGAGGAAAAGAACTATAGTTACTGCTTACAGGGTGGGTATAAATTAACAAAGAGGGTAGCTGTAAAGATGGCTCTGTGATTAAAAGCACATGGAACTTTTCCAGAGGACCTGAATTCAGTTCCTAACTCCTAACAGATCCAATGCCCTCTTCTGGCCTCTATAGACACCTGTAAACACAGAGAGACACACTTGCATTAAAAAAAAAAAAGATAAAAATAAATCTGAAAAAGAATTACCACATGACACATATTTGACATGATCCTCTGAAGAGTAGACATTTGATATGTGATAATGTATTTATTCTAAAATGAATGTAGCAACTCATGATCTGATAGAAAAATAAAACACCTTATAAAAGAGCTCCACCACAGCTCTAACCCATATTGAACAGATCTGAGTTATCTTGTCAACACTGCCAACCATAGAGTCATTTGTTTGCACAAGGACAGTGGCCAAACCTGCCAGAAGGGTCATCAAGACGACTAAACTTGAGAACAAATGTAAAGTACATGACTATTGCTGATCAGGTATGGGGAGGTTGGAGACCATATTCAATTACGCATTTGTCATCTTGGAAAGAAAACTCAACTAAGTGATCTGAACAGTGAAGATTATAGTCATACCACCCTGAATATGCCCAAACTCTTCTGACCTTGGAAGCTAGGCAAGGTCAGGTCTGGCTAGCACTTGGATGGGAGACATTGAGAACACACACCAGTGTGTCATAAGCATCCATGGAGAGACATAGAAAGCATTGCCATGATCAGACTCCTAGCTCAGTTTTGCCCCTGGAGGTGATTAAGAGGCAAATGACTTTCTGAGGGATAGGGACTCAACAACAGAATATATTTGGAGCAGAGTGGCTAGCACTTGGAGTGGGGAGAGTCCAAGGGAAGGGTGGCTCTTGGTAGAACCTGGAGCCCAGGAATGAGTCTGGAAGAGAGAGAACAATAACACAAGGCCATCAAGCATTCTTAGTGTCATGGTGACAACTGGTCCTTTCCTTGGACTTTTAGGCTCTGAGGAAATGCCCCTCGGCTACCTCCCATCCATCACCATCTCTCCTTTACGGTGGCAACTCCAGGCTGCAGGGGAGAACCCTTAATGAAATCAAGCAAAAGAGAATGGATGCTGGAGAGGCTGCCACAGCATTCATGGTCGGCTTTTGTACTTGCTCTGCTTGCTGACCAGCCAAGAGATGAACAGCCCACATCTCAAGTTTCTGCTGCCTTGGATGGCTCTGCCACAGCTGCCCTTGGGATGTGCTGTGCTCTCTAACACCGTGCGAAAATGAAGCTCCTTCAAATGACAGTTCCAAGGGGACTCTGGGCGAGGAAGGGTATAACAGGCAAGAGAACAAGAGAGGATGATGAGGAAGAGACAAGTATCACATGTTTTTTCTCACATGTAAACCTAGATTATACACATTCTATAGACAACACATATTATACACTTCATATGTATGTTATATATTATATGTAACATCTATGTAATATATATAATATATTACATGCATTACATACACATATATGTGCTATGAAACACAGAGATACCAAAATGGAGAGAAAAGGGAGCCAGTGGAAAGGGAAATGAGGAACTAGAGAGGGGAGAGAGTAATAGGTGATAGAGCATAAGCAAAATACAAATGATACATATAGACACTGTGTCTTAACACAACCCATTTTTATATGCTAATAAAAATAATTCCGGGTGACTGTGGCACACGTCTTTAATCCCAGCCCTTGGGAGGCAGAGCCAGGCGGATCTCTGTGAGTTCGGGGCCAACCTGGGCTACAGAGTGAGTTCCAGGAAAGGCGCAAAGCTACACAGAGGAAACCCTGTCTCAAGAAACCCAAATAGTAATAATAATTCAATAAAAAAATTCTAAGGAATTTTGTCATCATTTTTCTGGTAAGCAACTCAAGAGGGAAGCCCAGGACACACATGCACAATAAGTGTGTGCACAGAACAAAAGCCTGAATTCAGCTCACTCTGCCCTCATCCTGGAGTCCCAGTCACATTTCCTTTCTATGTGGCCAGGTTGTCACAGCATCCAGAACACAGGGCGCATACCTGTCATTTAGTTGACCCTTATTAGTCCTGACACCTCCCAAGGGTAGAAGACCCCAACAAAGTCGAGTCCTCTAGGACACCCTCAGATCCACTGCCCCGTCTGTGTGGTACCGCTCATCATGATTTTACATTCGTTTATGTCACGATCTGCTTATTTACATCACTGTTTGGTCCGTGTTGGCCTTCCTTACCAAACAGTAAGTGAGCCCTTGAAGGCGGAGACTCTCCCTGCACAATGGTCAGCTCATAAAATGCCCTCAGGAAGTATGAAACAAGTAAACGGGGGACCAAGTTAGTGAATGTATGAGTGAGTTGGGTGGGTGAGTGAGTGAGTGAGTGAGTGAGTGAGTGAGTGAGTGAGTGAAGGGTGGATGGGTGAGTGAGTGAGTGGATGGGTGAGGGATGAATGAACAGATGGTGAGTCTTAAGCCCCTGCATAGAACTGGTGTAAAACAACACCCCACTTTGAATCTGCCTCTGTCAATGCTCAGCACACTCATGCACCCTGGGGGACTTCATACCATCTCCTGGAACTTGGGGGGTCCATACTAGGCCAGGCTTGGGGCCAGAGGGAAATTCTTGACAGCTTCCTCCTCTGGGAAGAGAAGCCCCATGGGGTGGAGGGGAGAAGGAGAGAGTCACAAACAATTTCTGCTTTAATTAGAGCTCTGTCGGCTTCTGTTAGCCCGGGTGTTTGTTCCCTTGTGTGTGTCAAGGAATTTGGAACTGACCCCAAGCTTGTGAAATAATTAGTACAATAGTGCCGATCCAGCCATTTCTGAAAAGAGTAATTTACTCCCAGTGTAGCCTCCCGGCAGAGCTGCTCATTAATCAAACCAGGCCACGCACATCAAAGCTGGTCCCCCTCCACCATAGCATCCATCATTCCTCCGCTAGGTGCTGCAGAACCCTGAGCCAATATGTTGCCTTTGTTGGGCTGAGCCACCTCCTGTTGCCACCATGGTGTGGGCGAGTGTGAGACCAGTGAGCACAGCAGAACCTGGAGCAGGACCCTGTGCTCCTCTGAGTCTGTGGAGACCGCATGCACTTCAGGAAACAGCCCTGCAGTGACAGCTGCCTGGTGAGAAACCCATGCTGACCACCAACAGTGAGAAGCCCACTCGGTCTCCCTATTTGTGCACCGGCTCTCTCTTCTCCTCTCTCTCTCTCTCTCTCTCTCTCTCTCTCTCTCTCTCTCTCTCTCCTGCTGCTGCTGTCTGTGTCTATCCATTTACTTGGTTACTCTTTGTTTTCTCTCTTCCCCTAGAGAATAAACCAGAAAAAGAGAAGCTTGCTTTGTTTTGAGTTTGTTTTGTTGTTTGTCTTTTCATCTTCCCTACTATGGACCCTACACCATGCATAGCACAAAAGAAAAAAAACTCAATAAAATGTTCTTCAATAAGTGAATGAGAACCTTCAGATTTCCCCTCAGCCTGTGAGTTTATCTTAATAATTAAGTGCTGGGGAGATGTCTCAATTAGGAAAGTGTTTACCTCGCAAGCGTGAGGACCTAAACTCAGCTTTCCAGCATTTGTATAAAACCATCAGGTGTGATGGCGTTCATCTGTTATCCCAGTGCTGGGATGAAAGAGATGTTGATCCTGGGAATTCATTCGCTAGCCAGCCTACCAAAATCGACAAGCTTTAGGTTGAGTGAGAAACCCTGTCTCAAAAAATAAAGCAGACAGCCATTGAGGAAGACGCCTGGTGTGAGCCTCTGCATTCTGTACACACACACATGTTCATGCACAGATACACACACACACACACACACACACACACACACACACACACACACACA